>MJUU01062451.1:0-15011 GCA_002080025.1 Modiolus philippinarum
AAACAACTACTTAAACCATCAATCACCAAAAGAATTAGTGCATCCCTGTGTGTAAAAAAGAAGATAGACAATATAGGCAAAAATATGAATGTCTGTCGATTATTTAAAGAAAATTCACGTTTTATGCATTGCAAGTTTTTTGAAGAAACACACCCAAATATCTGAAATACTTTTTGTCATAAGTAATGGAATTCTTCAAAACCTGTATTTTACATTAAAGTATATGAAAAATATTCTGATTTGTATTTATTTTCTTGCCTTTAAAACACAAATATTTTTTTATGAATCGTGGAAAAAATAATTACACATTTAACATGTTGATTTGCATAAACATGATTCGAATTGAAACTACATAAACATGAAGAAGAAGGTAATCTTAATGCGTATTTTATTAGTTCCAAGGTAGATCGGTAGTCTACTTGTATTTTGATTTAGTGGCTTGTTTGGTTTCTTTATGTTTTTGTGTTTTATTTGATTATGCAAATATTTTGATTATACCGAACCATCTAAATATTATGTTAACTAATAGTTGAACTAATATGTTAACTACAGATGTATGCTCTTCATTTTTCTCAGATATGGTGTACTTGACATGAGATAATATCTCATATGTACACTTTCTTCAATTACTTTTATTTAAATGTATGTAAATTCTAAAACCGAAGGATTAACTCCCTCCATCGTAGTTTTGTCCTTTGCTATATTTGATTATACTGATTATTCGGATTTCGTTTGGTTTTATGCATTTTAAACATTTTTTGAATGTGGATTTCCTTTGTTTGGGTTCTAGTGCTGCTGATGAGGAATTAATTTCCGAAATGGCCATACAGCTTATTAAAATTATTGCAGTTGGAGTTAACATATGTGTTATGGTCTCATGTTCATTTACTCCATATCCTTTCGTAAAATATTGAAGAATACAAACCTGATTTGTAAGATTCATGTGAATTCCACTAATTGTGATTGATATGACGCAAAATACTTGAGAATAAAGAATATTTGAAAATAGGACGAAAAATCAACGTAGCTACGAAAATTCATATTTTGAAGAATATTCGAAACACAGAGCAGGTGATCAATTTTGTTCTTAATAATATATACATTATATATATATATATTTATTCAAAAAAGTTAGTTATGAAATAAATAGAAAAAAAAACAAATCTTTCTATTAGTTTTTATTAAAAAAAAACTGGTTTTCCCTTCACATGTTTATGAGAACTTCTTTTTTTACTTCTTTTGAATTATGGCTTTCAATATTATTTGATTGTAGCATGTAATTGTAATTTTCAGCCATTGTAGATGTTTCCTGTTATCCTTTTTTTTCAATTTTTATTGAGTTTAACCCTGAAACACGTGTACAGCATAGCGAACTTTACTATGTATTATGCATCTTTGTTTTTTGTATTTATTAAAAATATTTACTAATTATACATACTTAATGTTTTGTATTTTATTTATTTATCCTCTCTTTAGTTTCAGTTATTCAACAAACCAATGTCGTAACGAAACTCTCTAGTGACAAAGACAAAGTACCCATCTACTTATTGCGTGGATTTAAAATTTGCATTAAAATCTTTGAGTTTTGGTTGATTTTTTTTATATTCCTATTCCATTTGTTAACGGCGTGCTTGTAAAAATGAGGCATTATTATGCTTCCTGTAAGAAACTGCATTGATATTGTCTAATAAACTACTTTGGCATAGTAAACCTACAGCCATGTACTATGCCTATCACGTGACATGGAAAGCGGAGCTACAGTATTGTCAATCAAATAGTGATAAAAATCTTACTTGTAGAGATCTACTGTTATAGAAATCAACACTAATTTGGTACTATTTCTAATAAAATAAAAATTTCCCCCCCCTCGTGACCACTCATTTTACTTATCTCTTCTTTTTATATCATGAAGCTAATGATTTTTTTATATCCGCCATAAAAAGCTATTTTTCAAATTTCCATGATATTATACAACTATTTGAAATATAGAAATTTAAGGATGTACTCTGGTAAGGAGCCAAAATTTCAAAGTATTTAACTTTTTTTTCTAACCTTGATGTTTGCAATGTTCTTACCCTATAAATTCAATATATAAAGAAAAATTCATAGGTTGCTGTGTAAATTATTTTGCTACAGATATTTGAAAGTGACAAATTTCAGCACTTTGCTCATTTTTAGGCATTTTTGTCCATTATTTGACTATTTTCATTGAAAAAATCTAGCTTAGAGTATTAAACTTTTTTCTCATACTTTCTGTAAAGCTGTAAATAGAAGAAATGAACAAATTCAGCCCTGAAAGTCATATGTTGGTGTTGATATAAGAAAATTTTGTCCCATTTTCGTGCTTTTTAGGGCCAATTTCAGCATTTCTATATTTCCTTATAAATGTAGATTTTCTAAATTTGTTAAACACTTAATGGTTAAAACACCATTTGTTTTGTGATTTTTTATTGCAAAAATATATAACACTATTTTTAGAAAGCAAAAATAAATCTTATGTGCATATTTTGTTTCATAAAATGGCTTTTTTCTATTCCAACCCCTATTTTGTGAAAATTTTTGTGAAAATTTGACATGAATCCAACAGCCAATTAGAGTATTAATCTTGAATTTGAGATTTATCTGAAAGTACTTGACAGAAATGAATAATTTTTTGACGCAATTTAAAGATTTACATGAATCTTGTGAATTCATTGCGATTGATAAAAAGATAAAAATTAATGACACAGTCAGCATAAAAATGATAATAACATTGTGTTAAGCAATGACTATACCAAAATAGTGGTCAGGGTTGAGACCAAAGTGCACGACCCGGAGGGGAGTGCACAATGTGTATTCAATCCTGACAATTATTGTGGCAAAGTCATTGCTAAACACAATGTTATTATCATTTTTATGCCGACTGCGTCAATTTTTATATTTTAATTACAAAGAGTTGTTCGTTTCATTTAGTTAATGTACGCTTAAGGATGTATTCTTGTCATGTTTCAGTCTCGTTGAAATCTCGTTTTGAAATAACTTAAAAATTATTTATATTTCATAAACAATAGCAATGAATTCATAAAATTTATGTAATCTTTGAATTGTGTCAAAACACAATGTTATTATCATAATATGGTAATACTCAATTGTACTTTCAGGAATAACTTAATACCGAAGTTAATGTAAATTGTACTTTCTGCAGATTTCCATTACGACAACTTATGATTCAGATGACGATAATAGTCGTCAGAAAAGAATTTCAACACAACGCAATTTATAAATATGGAACATACTTTACCTTTTGAAGTTGTTATGGAAATTATTATAACTTGCTAAAGTTGAAACTCCCCCTCCAAGTCCTGCAGAGAAAAATATTTGGACAGCTGCATCTCCCCATACCTAAAAAGCGGAAATATAAGATACCTTTTAAATGACAGAAACATTGAAATAAAATGAAAACTAGTACCCTTAGCTTAATAAATAATATCTATCGTTTGATAATTATCAATCATTTAATAAATCTTTTTTTAAATAAAAAGAAAAAAACAAGTACCACCTTCTTTTTCAGACTGCCCTTTTACGCATTTTAATGTGCGAATCTTTAGTATTATCCTTGTTTAGGGATCCTTTAAATTGATAAACTAATATAACAAGAATCTGGCTACCTCTCTTCCCACTGACATTAATCTGATCATACTTTAGATTAGCTTCGGCTTAACAGATTATGTAAGTACTCAAAGAAAGATTTTATGGAACCAATGGATATTCGACATTTCTCATGAAATAAAATAATTATAATCGCCCGGAAGGCTCCTTTCGTTTAGAATTAATGTGCGTCTAGTTTACTTTCATTTCGTGTGCTTTTGAATTCTTTATTATATTATATTCATGACAATATCACAAAAAGCGGTTGAAGAGGGATAATTAACAGTCAGTTATAACCTTCAAGTGTGGTGTTTCAAAATTAACTCCTTTGTACATAGTCTTTTTACCCTTAGTGAGTTCTAGTGAGTTCTATTGATTTTGGATTTTTAAATTTATTGCCGTATAGCTTGTTGGTATTTTCTCATACTTTTATGTGTTATTGTTCTCTATCAGCATTTCAAAGTTTTCGGTTATTGGACTTCCAAATGTTTTGGTTTTATCTGCACTGATGAGACACAAGTTGTCGAATAGATTAATAGAAACTTCGGTATTCTGTTATTTAGTCGATATTTATTCTATTTTTCATGTTACAACATTAAAATGACGGCTAGGTGTGAATGTGTTCAAGCTTCTTTGTGTTTTGTAAATAACCCAAGCAAGGAGAAGAAAAGTCTTTAGATTTTCTACAAAATTGCAGAGGGAGGGTGGTAGATCTAGCCATGTTCATCATTTGTAGTTTGCAAGATTTTTGTATATCTTTCAGGTAAATATACATTGTTGCGCTGTGCAATTAATCGCGATGAATAGAGAGTCGTATACCAGTTAGTTTTGCTATTCCGGTCGGAACATTAATTCGACAACTTTTCCTTTGTGATGTCATAATTGACTGACAGATGTGAAACGTCATATTTTGCACACTTTACCCGTGTTCCCGTAAGCAATTTCTAGTAAGAACACTTTGTAAAATATCTCCGTTAAAAGCATGGTGACATATGCATATTTGTGTTGTTTCAAATGGATTATATCCATTAGCTGTCCTTAGCTAATTTTTGCTTTACATTTAGATCTTATTGGTTATTTGTTCTCTATCAGTTTTCAAACATCTTTGAGTTTATGGTCTTCCAAACGTTTAGATTTTATCTGCACTGATGAGACAAAAGTTGTCGAAATGCGCATATGCAGAATTTAAATTCACAGTTACTTCGGTATTTAGTCACCACAAACTATATATTTGCAAAATTATATGAAATTCTCGTGGATTTTAAGTTCATTTCATTTGAGCTGAAAATTCCCTTTCCATATCTTCGCGATGAATTCTATCTAAATTAAGGTGAAAAACGGATGAAAATAAGCAAAATTCGACCGCAATTCTACAAAAAACAAGCATGGTGACCCATAATTTTAATGCAGATTTCAATTTAGTATCATTAGTTCTTCAATTGTGCCGACTGATAGCAAAATCTCATGGATATGAATTTTAGTGTCTATCTACCTTAAGGTTCATTTTTGTAATTTGTAAAATACAGTAATTTACTACTATGTTCATTTTTTTTTGTAACTGCGGCCTTGGTGTTTAATCGTTTGGCTAATTGAAAACAATTTTGAATTGCATACCTTGGTAATGATTCAGTCTAGGCTTCGTTAGAATTGGTCAAGAATTTTCAGTGGATAAGATGTTTGAAATTTTTGATGAACTTGCGACGACACAAAGCGTGGCCTTAAAATAAAGTGTCGCAGACTCTTGATGTTATGAGCGGACAAATCCTTTCCTAAACTTTGATATAACAGGATCTTAGATTGAAATTTTTCATATGAAAGGATTTTTTTAATTATTCTTGTGTGGGTTGTCCGTATCTGATTTCATGTATAATGTCTGTAAGAATATACCTTTAATTGTAATTTATGATTAGACATAAGAATAATAAGCTCTTAATATTATCATAATTACCGAAAAGTTCAAGAGTTTCTCCCATCTAGGTCTTATAAAATACAGTAAACCTTCTACAGACCCTTCAAGGAATAACCCCCTTACAAATAAAATTGACAAGAACATGTACGGTACTGTTGCTGCCACCAACATCACCTAAAATATAAAAGTAACAGGAACATGGACGGTAATGTAGCTGCAACATACATAACCTTTGATATCAAATTAACAAGAACATGTATGGTACTGTAGCTGCAACATCCATAACCTTTGATATCAAATTAACAAGAACATGTATGGTACTGTAGCTGCAACATCCATAACCTTTGATATCAAATTAACAGAACATATACGGTACTGTAGCTGCAACATAATAATCTTAAATACCAAATTAACAAGAACATGTGCGATATGCAGCACCCACATATGTAACCTATAAAATTAAAGATAGAAGTAAAAACAAACTGTGGCTGCCACTAAACAGGCCTAAATGTATTGTTCAAATATCAGGTAACAACGACTTTCTTAGTAAAAAAAACTGCCAATTTGAAATGATAATGCATTTTAATGGTACTCACGTTTTTAATTTCAGTATATGACGCATAAATGTATAACTGCCAAACAAAGGATAACAGTAAACATGTAAACACCTACAATGCCCGAAAACTACAATCACATGCCCCAATTCACAAGTGAACTGCACTAGAAAACACTAATTAAGACAAGAGACTATCACAAATACTGATAGGAAATCGGGATAGCCGGACTTGCTACCAGCACTAGCTATAGCCAGAGATAAGGTTAAACCGGTTAATTGGTACCAAAATATCCCTTTTCTCTATCCCTTGTCCCTTTAGTATAATAAACATACGAATAAAACCCAATATAGGTAAGCTACTAACTTTGTAAACACTAACTTGAAAAAGACATATGACAAAACTTGATTTAGAAAGATTGGTCAAAGAGTCCTCTCCGCTTAACTGCCGGCTAGTTACTGGTAAAACACTGTCGAACTACAGAAGAAAAATCAAACTCAAAACTTCCCAAGGAATCTGGTAAAGAGTCATCATGTATTCAGTAGACATCGACAGTATCAGTGAGAGGTAAAGATATGTGCATGATATTCAGGGCGATGGATTCCAAAGCCAGTTTAACGGATTTGTGTAGAATATCCCGTCGATATCCACTATAAGAATGTGCGTTACGTCCCAATTTTTCTGAGTTTTGTTTAGTTTCTTAAATTTTTTAACAACACTTCCATAAAATCGAGGATGGGAAATGCCTCTTGTAATTAGCTGTTTGCGAGTCGCGTCATATTTTGATATCAAATATCCATATCTTCCCTAAAATGTCTTAAAAGTATTTAATAATTGATGAAATCTGTAACCCTGTTAAAAAGTTTGGATGTGAGAGTAAGGTTACGCTCATTAAAATCATGAAGAGTAGAACAAACGCGGGTGGATCTTAAAGGCTGAACAAACGCGGGTGGATCTTACAGGCTGAGATATGTACACCTTGTAGGACGGAGCTAGGGGAACGTCGCCGTCAAAAAGGGGAAATTAGTAATATTGAAATCAAAATTATCCCTTTATCATAAATTTTAGGTTTTATTTTAGCAGAGTCATTGACGATACTTAGATCCAGAAAAAAGTAATTTTTAGAGTAATTGTTTGCTTTATTAAGTTTCAGTTCTTGTGGGTAAATGATGTCATAATCTAAGAACTTGGGATTTTCAATATTAAGGATATTGTTAGACTGTACTTGGTGTTATAATTGAAAATGGAAATAAGTTTATTACTGTTTGGTACAGTTCCACTTGGTATTTTTTTTCATCAAGTCCCATACCAGAACTGAAAAAGATCTGCAATGAGAGGTGTGCAATTAGTACCCATATGGTTTCCAATGGCCTGATGATAAACAATGGTGCGAAAACGAACATAAATGTTGTCTAGTAATAGATTCAGTGCCATCATCATATCATCGATTTGGATTTAATCAGATTATGCGGAAGTGTTGTATAAAGTGTTGAAAAATCATAACTGTCAATAGTTGAAACCGGTATTTTTGTAGATTGTAATTTATCTATCTTCAATAGAATTTTTTACACTCCAAAACTGATTTACGTTAGTGTTTTGATGTTTTTTCACAATAATTTATTTCTACTTTAAACAAGTAAGTGCACTGGTTAAATGGATGGACACATTTGTAGTAGAACAATTGCTCGAAGCCGAAATAAAACGATTTTTGTATGAATTTTTTAAGCTTAGGAATCGAGTACATAGTAGGTAAGGTGTTGTCTGTAGGAGGAATTTGGAGCGTTTCTATATATTTGTAATGTTGTTTGGTGAGTGTTTTCTCGTTATAATTTGTAAATTAAAAGTGTTTGAGTTGGCCATTTTGGTTTATTGGACATCGAAATAGTTTTTTTTCAAATGACAGCAACGTTGTTTGAACCTTTGTCTACAGGCACGAACACATATTTTTCACCAAGTTCCTTGAGCTTTGACTTAATTCTGTTTACAGACATCTTATGGGTGACTCATAATAATTATCTGTATAGAAATTAATTATGTTGGTGGCTTTACTAATGATTTTATCTTTAATCAAGAGCCATGGGTATGTTTGTATGCACTTTCTTGTTTGCATCATTTCATTTAACAGTTGGTTACCGATTCTTTAATGTCAGAACACGCTTCCCAGCTTATTTTCGAAGACGGGCGACATTAAGGCCCTTACCTAAAGAATCGTCTAACTTCTTTATCTACGATAATGCGCATGTATTCCATTTATATATGTCTACAAGGGTCACATCTGCTAGGGTAGTTCTTCTGTAAATTAGCATTACAAGTAACAGAAGAGTAACTAAAAAAATTGGTTCTATGATAAAGTCAATGAATAGAAGGCATCGATAATTTTAGAACATTCACAGAGCGGACTATAAACAGACATTGTTTTACATTCTAAAGAGATTTTATCAAGCTGTGTAACAGTAATAGAACAAAGTTTAGTGAACAAACCATGTCACCCATTGTTTTTGAAAACATTATATAGATCTTTAACATTTATAATGTTCTTATGTTTCCTATTTTTATTATAATTCACCCTTCGGAGATGTGACCTACGATGGCGTTATTTCGGAGAAGAATTATCTATGATTTTAACTGAAGCTCGCTGAAAATGTAACCCTGACCCATGATGTTGTCATTTAACCCTAATCGACAAGCTGTCTGAAGTTTTTTTGATCCACGACATTTCATATTTTCTTCTAGATCTTACAAATTTTCTCTTAGATTGATCGGGGGATTTTTTCGACAAGGTCTAAAGGTAGTACTTTAATGTATTTTCTGTCGTGCTTATAAATTGTACAGTGTTGAAATATATAAGATCTAAATTTTTGGGGGAACGCATATTTTACATGTGCTCCTGGGTACGTCATTGTAATGGACGACCAGTTTCTCTTCCAAACTGGATTCCATAGCCTGGTTTAGTTCAAGTAATCAAATAAACCATACTGGTTGTTCCTCAGGAGATGTCAACGGGGAATTTGATGGTAAAGTTCCTGCAATTGAAATTAGATTTTGCAGTATTCCTCTGGACCAGGAAAGGACTAGTGACACATTTCCTAGCATCAACCTTCATAATTTTAGAAAATCAACTATTACATTTGTTGTAAATGGAGGCAGTATTGAATTTCGATTTTTGAATGAATTGGCACATTTTACAGTATATTAACGGTGTCAGTCTGACTACAGGATTAAGTGCTGAAAAAGGTAGATAATTTAGATTAAAGTGTGATGAGTGTGCAATCGTTGATTTAAAACAGTGTTAAAAATTTTTACTTTACCTTGTCTTTTAAATTTCAGACCAACGGAGGCAAAATGAAACCGTAATCATTGCAACATATACATAAACAAATAACAAAATACCGAAGTTACTGTAAATTTAGTTTCTGTATATGTGCATTTAGACAATTCAGTGTGGATCAAATCAAAATATTTTGAAATCCATAACATGAAATATGTGTAAAAGCTGATAAAGAACAAATTACTAATTAGACCTAAAATGAGAGCCAAAATCACCTAAAGACAGAGCTATGCTTGAGGGACATACTCTAATGAAAAATCGAAGGATTGGGCCTCGAAAACGTTTCTGTTTATTGTTCTTTTTATTACATTCAGTCTATAAAACCAATTAGTATATGCTGGAGTATGTCTTTTATTGCAGTGTGGAGTTGGTAAAACAATTCCCCGTGGTAGAGATGTATGCTCTTTATTTTTCTTAGATATGGTGTACTTATACATGAGGTAATATCTCATGTGTACACTTTGTTCAATTACAATTATCTAAATTTGTGTAAATTCTAAAACCGAAGGATTAACTCCCACCATCGTAGTTTTGTCCTTAGCTATATTTGATATTACTGATTATTCGGATTTCGTTTGGTTTTATGCATTTTAACATTTTTTGAAATTATGGATTTCCTTTGTTTGGATTCTAGTGCTGCTGATGGGGAATAAATTTCCGAAATGGCCATACAACTCATTAAAATTATTTAAGGTTGGAGTTAACATATGTGTTATTGTCTCATGTTCATTTACTCCATATCCTTTCGTAAAATATTTAATACAGGAGTTTGTCTTTTATTGCAGTGTGGAGTTGGTAAAACAATTCCCCGTGGTAGAGATGTATGCTCTTTATTTTCCTTAGATACGGTGTACTTGTACATGAGGTAATATCCCATGTGTACACTTTGTTCAGTTACAATTATCTAAATTTGTGTAAATTCTAAAACCGAAGGATTAACTCCCATCATCGTAGTTTTGTCCTTAAGTATATTTGATATTACTGATTATTCGGATTTCGTTTGGTTTTGTGCATTTTAACATTTTTTGAAATTATGGATTTCCTTTGTGATTCTAGTGCTGATGATGAGGAATAAATTTCCGAAATGACCATACAGCTCATTAAAATCATTGCAGTTGGAGTTAACATATGTGTTATGGTCTCATGTTCATTTACTCAATATCCTTTCGTAAAATATGCAAAGGGTAAATATTGTATCATCTACATTTAAGCGCTCAAAGTCAAATACTTTCCTAAACAAATCGTCCTATGGCTAATGTTATGGCACATTTCAAAATAATGAATAGCTGATTTTTTCTATGAAGAATATGAAGATTTATTTATTCAATGAGTAAGAAATCAAGTCAGTCCCACCTACTTGTATTTAGCCGCTCATCTCTACATTGAATTACACAAGAAATCCTTTCTCGGAAGCACGTAGACTAGGTTCAATTTAAGTTCAAACATTGTAGACCAATGTCAACATTAAAACAGAATTATATGTATTTATAAATGTCGGATTTTTAACATTTGTTAAATTTCCTTTTAATGCTAAAGGTAAAGATATGTAACATTTTTAACAATGAAAGATAATAGAAAACATAATCATTATAAATAGGTGTATTTTAAATTAACTGAAACAAGTTCAAATTTTTCATCAATGGAAGGCTGGGTTAATGCAGCGTTTTAAGAAGTGAAGTCACTTTAATTAATATATCTCTTTACTCGCCCACAACAGATTTTAGACCAATAGCTTCAATTCGGCTGAATATAAAAATGCCACTTTACTGGTTCCAGGTCCATACAGATAAAAACTAGATATTATACAAAAATTATATGCAATACATCGACAAACGAACACCGAAGCAAGAATGGGGGAAGAGCTGGAAATTCTAAAATAATCAATCCAAAATCACGGCAATTAATATCCAACACTTTACACAGTACGACAAAGACAAAACACAAAAATGAAACAAAAATGAACAAGAACGCCACATAACTAAAGCATTAGCAGTGTGAATCCTTACTAAAAACTGAGGTGTCATTAGGTGCCCCAGAAAGAAGCATGATCTGCCCAACACGTGACACCCGTCACAATGCCAGTGTGAAAAGTTCGGTTTTCTCACAGTCGGTGTTAGTCAGTCCGGTAATAAACTCTGGATCTACCCAAAGATATTTATTCTCATTTTTTTCATGCAAATAGAAGGCAAGTAAAAAGCAAAAAATGTACCAAATTAATAAAAAAAAATTATGTAACTAAAATAAATTGAACTTTTGTTAAAATTGGCTTATTTGCCATATATCCTTTGAACCAAAATAGCCAATGTTCACTTGACAGATTTCACGCTTATATGGCCGGTGACCCCGAATTTGTATTTTACTTTTAATGCTGTAGTATAAAAGTGTTAGTCATGAAAATATCGTGAAAAATCTACATTTGTGTATCTGTCAGTTTTAAGACCCCCGTACCACCTAAATACATCTTGTGTATAATAAATATACCTGTATTTCCTTTTTTACAATACATCTTATTTCTTATTACCGAAAAAAAATGTAAAGTACAATATTTAAGCTATACATTTATTTCGATTCAAACTGTTCATCATTTTACTTAATGCTTACTTTCACACATACTTGAAAGACAGAAATTTCCATTTGAAGTAATTCTATATCAAGTGTAATTGAAATAAAAGCTAACATATGTTATTTTTTACACTAAAATCGATTCTTGAACCGACAAAGCATATGAGGAAAGCTCTTTGCAACAATAATGAAATTGTTGTTTATCATGTATTTGTAGAGATTCTGTATCATGTGCATTTACTAAATTTTCCTTGATTGATTATTGCAGTAATATAAACCGATAACAGTAGCCTATATTTTTTCCAAAATTGTTTCATGAAAATGTATGCGAGATTACAAAAACAGGATAACAGCAAACACCCACAATGGCCAGGAACTACAATCACATGCCACAATTTACAAGCAAACTGCACCAGAAAAACAATAATGAAAACAAGAGACAAACATAAATAACGATAGGAACTCAGGACAGCCGGACTTGGTACCGGCACTAGCAAAAGCCAGTGGTAGATTTAAACCGGTTTATGGGTACCCAAACCTCCCCTTTCTCTATTCTGTGTCCCTATAGTTTAATAAACATGAAAATAAAATTAGCATGTGTTTATTAAATGACAATAAATAGAAAATGAAAAAATACACGTATGAAGTAAATGCACATGAGACAAACTCTGTACAAATACATGGTAAATCCAAGCATTGGAACAACGCTTCTATTGAAGTCGCCATGAGACTATTCAAACGTAGCCAATATAGACTTGATGGCAGTTTCAAGGTGTTTTGTTTCTTCGCTTGTTAAACTAGGTATGTACAGTGATTTCTATTCGTATTAAAAAAACTACCATATCACTTGAGGGAGGGGTGTTTTTATATTACGTTTGAGATTATATCAGTTGAATTAATTGAAAAATCCTAGCAAAAATTGTGGAAAACAATAACCTTTCTTACTTTGAAAATAGAAAACACTGGTGCACTGGCTATTTTACTTATTAATAAATGACTTTTTGTTGTATTTTTACCTTTCCAGACGTTTTAATGCCTTTAAATAAACAGAAAAATACCACTACCCATGCTAGAAACAAACATATCACAAGCTGCCATCTAATTGTTCCTTGATGTTCAATGCCATCTGTTATTTCAAGGACTTTTCTTCTAAAAAGAAGTTAATAAAAATGACGTATAAATATAACATTGTATAAATGTATATTTAAAACTGAAGATGTTTTTCTGTAATTATCAAAAGGAAGCAAATTTTATACATTTTTTTATTCAAATTAAATAAGAAAATGAAACAAAGATATAAGAAATTAACTGGTTTCAAGTATTGTAATTATAGCACAGTAGTTGTTTTCAACAAGCACCCTCTAAGAAATCTACAGCCATAGTTATCATGCCTTCACGTGGATCAGAGCACAAACTCACACTATTTACATTAAACAACGGAAATAGAAAACCGAACGAACAAGGGATGTGGTTGTTAAAAAAGTCCAAAGAAATAGCAAAACGAAAGTACAGACAACAAGACAAAAAAGTCACGAGAAAGTCAAGGAAATTAGAACGCCACATTCAGATTCAGAACAAAGACCATTAAAAGATTTCAAATACTTACTCCCAGAATTCCTCACTTGTTGTCTTCCTTGTAATATTGATGAAAAATTTTGAATCGTTTGACTCATTTAAATATGGTCCTCTCAAATAGCATGCATCAGTATTGTAGTCATTATCACAGGTGCTCCATGGTATGATTGGATAGAATGAATACAGTAAGTAAAACAACGTCCAGGCTATAATTACATTGTAGTATATAGATATAATACCAGTCAGAGTGATCATACCAAAACCCAATCCTGTAATATATAGAAGCAATGCCAGTCAACGTAATTATATCAAATCCCAAACCTGTAATATATTTAGGACTCAAATCTACGGCAGGTTCCAAATCTATGGCAGAGTCCAAATCTATGGCAGATCCTGATGTCACCAATCCAAATCTATGGCAGATGTAGGCACTCCCAAATCTATGGCAGATTTTGCAGAGTGCCAAATTTATGGCAGATTGAGTCACTCCAAAATGTATGGCAGATTTCCAGAGTGCCACATCTATGGCAGATTTTGGCAGTCCCAAATCTATGACAGATTTACACAGCCCAAATCTATGGTATATTTTCACAGTGGTAACTCTATGGCAGATCTGGCATCAAATGAAAACATATTTTCAAAATGAGAAAGACAACAACAATCATTTTCTACCATCAACATAAACAAGTACGTAGCGAATTACTTTTAATCAAATTTATCGGTAATTTGTATGAGTTTCCTTTGATCTCACGAAGCAAATATTTTTCAGCATTTGCTACTGCCCGAATACGAAAAAATATTGGCAAACAGTATCTTAGGCCACGCCTACTGTCAATCAGAATCAATGAAACAAAGAAAGACACATCTATAGAGAAACTTGCCGGATCGTACAAATTCTTTTACTAATCAATAGTCAATTTCACGATTTGTTGAAAATTAACGTTCATTTTCAAAATTTGTTCTATTAAATGATTTATTTAATTACCGATAAAAAGAATAATAGAAGTTTTGTTTTTGATACAAGAAATATTGGCTCCAATAGTGGACTCGCCCACAAGGGGCTCGTCCATTATTGTTCGCCAATATTTCTTGTATCAAAAACAAAACTTCCATTATTCTATATTTATTCAGATAGCCATTTCAACAACTTGTGTCTCTAAAGTGCAGATAAAATCAAAACACTTGAAAGACCAAAAGATAAATAAAAGTTGACAGAAAACAAATAACAATTAGGTTCTATATGATCTACATTAGTTAAAGACAGACATCTGCACCATAGAGATTAATATAACAACATAGCAGGTTTTATTTCAATATATTTGTTTTTCTTTTTTCTAGTCAACAACGAAGTAATCACTATACTTGACTGGTGAACAGCCAAGGGGACTAACACTCCGCCATCACAACTATAGATGTTGAAGGGGTTTTTTTTTTTTTTTTGTTTTTTTTTTTTTTT
>MJUU01062452.1:0-15127 GCA_002080025.1 Modiolus philippinarum
AATATCAAAATACGCTGGCCAGTTAATCTTCGAATGTCGCACTTCTTTGTCTACAATTTATTCCAAGTTATCGAGTTTTCGAATGTTGAAAGATCACAAGAAAACTACTAAAAGACCTTTCATGCCCAACTAGAACAGAGACAATCGCCTTTTAATTAACCATGTTAACTTTTATCACTAACAAACAATTCGGTGGTTGCTATTGCATGTTTTGCAATGTGTTTTCGTGCCAAGTATCAGTAAATCAAATTTGACAGGTACAAGACTTGTTAGATATTGTAAACGTATTAGGTAAAATTTGAATCGATGTCAATTAAGGTTAATGAATCATAGAATGACATTGATTAACCATTAGTAGAGGTAATAATATACGCACAATTTGCATGCTGAAAATTAATTTCTACATCTATAAGAAATGATCCTTTTACAATAGGTAGATATGATAAAGAATTAAACAAGTATTCACATTTATCAGGACTTTCTTGTCGAATTCGACAAAAATGGTCATCTCAGTGCTAGAATTTAGGACAAAATGGACGACATTAATTTCGAAATTATCATTCCAATAATATGGACAATAATACTTCCTCTGTTTGCGGAGTGTTACTCTCACGTTTAATACGTTAAGCTAGAGCTAGCAACTTTTATAAAGAATTTCTTATGAGGCATAGTTTTCTCCGTGACCGTCTTATTAAGGCCTCAAAAATATTCCGAATCATTCGACTATTTAAAGTTATTTTTAATAGATATCACTCCTTAGTGGAAAAAAATGATTTGGTCCGAACTCGGAATTAAGATTCATATTTTTTAAACTTAGTATTGGGATGTACTGTTAACAACCTTTAATAACAATAACTGTTGACTTGCTTCCGTATACTACTGCATTGGAAGGGGTGGTTTGGCGCCCAAGAAAACTTGTTTAACCCACCGTTTCTTTTGAAATATATATACAAAGGCGGGAGCGTTGCGGCTAGTAATTTTTCCGGCGGTTAAGCACCTGCTTTGTCTTTTTGTCCTTTGGATTTCGGCTCTTCTTAATACAGTGGTTTTGTTATTACCCTCATTTACTTGATTGATGTCCTTGAGCTTATCTTGTTGTTGCACTGACTTAATAAAGAATGCTAGATATTAATATCAGGGTAAAATAATGTTAGCGTTAAATAGAGTCATTACTTTAATTATCATTTTGGCAAATAGACGACTGTCTTGTTTTATTTCATTTTTCATAAATTTCAAAAAAGTACGTTTAATCTGCGATAAATTATCAAACTTTTATCCAATTTTAGGCCCGATTCTGCATACTTAATAAACGAATGCTGAACCATGTTAAGTTCTTTTTGTAAACGCAAAACGTGTCGCTAAAAGGGTATTTTTTAATTAATTGTTTAGACTTATGTGTCTCCCACCTCGGACAATTAAATCATTGTTTTCGCGATACAATATTTTTCTGTCTTGCACATGGGGGTGAGACAAGCTATCGATATTCTATTGAATTGTATCAAATTATACTTTTCGATCCATGGAGATTTCTTGCATCTCAGACTAAGCAAGCTTCGTCCGAGATCTTGAAATCTAACTAAAATACTAACTTTTTTTTTGGAAACCAGTTATTGCCTCGACTTTAGTTTAAAAAATGTTTTTTTTTTATTTCAATTCATAAACATATACAAACATACATTATACATTAAAAGCATAACAGTAAATAAGAATTCAAATAAAAGCTGAAATAAGCTATATAAATCTGTCTCCATCAAAAGACGACTTTGGTAAATAAATATAAATTTAATAAGCATGCGACAACGGCAGTATAATACCGAAGGAAAAAAGGAGTGGAATCTACATAAATCGAAGTCCAAAGACATGGCCAAAACGAGAACACAGAAAACAATGACGTTAGACACTTGTACAGAAAACAATAACGCCTGATGTTGACATGAAATATTTATAACATTAGAAGAAAAAGATATCAGGAAAAATAACATGACATAATATGAATAAATAAATCAAATAAAGTGAAAACAGTTTGGTCTTTTTCAACTGATAAGCCTCGGCTTTTGTTTTATACTTTTAAGTCAGATTTTAAACCGCCTGCCATAACGGTATATAAGTATTTTATTTAAAGAACTTTATATTAGATGCTTCGATTTTTTTTCGGAGAAAATGTCAAGCTACTTATTCATTTGTTCGTCTGATTTCGATATTGAATATAGCCCTAAGAGTGTGTTTCGTGGAAATATGTTCTCCTCTGCCATGTCAACTTACCTTTATCGATGGAAACAACGACAGTAGAACGCCGAAGGAACAATTAAGCAGGTTATTACATAATTTAAAATCCGCAGACATAGCGAAAGAAAGTGAGAACCGAACCGTCAATCCAAAACGAATAATAAAAGGACAATGGCAACATCTGAAACAACAAATAAACAGAGACACTATATAGGTATGGCACAGAAAAAGAAAAAAGAAGAACATACACAAAGATGAACAACATGGACCCAATAAAAAACCATGAATTAGATTAGGTGCACAGGTAGTGTAAGCATCTCCTGCTTCTTTTAAGAACATGTCAAATCCGGAAGTAAGGCAAATCCGGCAGACGAAACCAATAAATAAGCTTTTAAAAGTAAAGATCTGTTGTTATCTGGGAAACAAATATCACACAGCGGTCCACAAGATAGTGATGTCGACCGTAAAACTTCTGGAGGGATGACTTCTAGTTTTGGGTAAGATACCCTTGTTTAAGTAGACTATTTGTGAGCAATCGGACAAGGAAATCACTGTATCGACCACATGCAGGCTAATGAATAGCGAATAAGCGTATGCCTGCGTTGTTGGGATGTTGCTTCAAAAAAAGGGAAGAAAAATAAAGATATCGCGTTTGTCGTACACCTTAGTTGAAAGTTTATATCTGTTGGCAATTTCGAGATGAAGGTCAAGAAATGAGGCTGATGTGGAATGTCTGTAGTATCCTTAATGTGGAGCTCTTTTGGAAAGATAAGATGAAGAAAATCGCCAAATCGAGGGTTCTTTAGTGACTTAATATCGTCTAAATAACGAAAGCTAATAATTAAGGATTTGGCCAGTTTTTTATCTTTATTTTAAAGAAGCCCTTCAATGAATTCCGTGTCATAAGAATTGAGAAACAGATTGGCTAGGAGAGGTGCACGAACACAAGAGCACAGGAAAAATACATTAGACAGCCACAAAGCACGAAAATAAAAACAATATTCAAAACCGAGGAACCTATAGTTTTGAACTTGCATGAAACCGAGAGCGATATGGTCCGGAATGGTCAGCATGTCCTGCCCCGAATACCACACCAGTCTGACCTGTCAAGGAGGCATTAAAGGTCTTTTTGGAAGCTGCTTGGTTGCGAAGAGTCATAAAATTTCAAAAATCATCTCTTGTTTTTAATACTACAATCAATATACAAAATACGCACAAAAATGTTTGTTGCCCTCTTGCTTCCAATTTTATTATCTCAGTCTCCTTGCTTTAATTCTCTCATTACTCTTCAAACAAGATAACAAATGTCTTATCGATCCCATGCGATTTGAAAGCCTGTGTTCAGCTGCGAGACATTACAATCAGTTTTAAAATACAGTAACGAATTATTTAAGTATTGAATTTTTAGAAGTGTGAATTCAACCCAAAGGATTGCAAAAGTAGAAAATCATTGTATGTAGAGATATAAAATCGTAACATTCAGATTTATGTGTCTAGCATTTAACGATACGTTCATATCGCATGAATTTAAAAAATCTAATTGGTCAAATGGTGACATATTTAGTACTGGAAGGGTAACCCCATTAGCAATGCGACATAGCAATAAACATGTACTGTTAAAAAATAACATTTTAGATTAAAGGAAATGCTGGCGTGAGCAAATGCTAAAAACCTTTCGCATAAGTACCGACGAAAGATAAAATGTGAATCATGCCGTCAAGAATCGATATGTATATGGCTATATTAGTGACTACCTTGATTGAGTTCGGTAGCTTACAATAAGCCACTTCAGCAATTGTATGATACCCATAACTTGAAGTCATCATTAACAAGTATACTCTGACAAAAGTCAGAATACTCAAGCTGAGTTTTAGTTAATTTTTTCATTGATTTGTATGAATCTAATTTCTGCATAGGCAATGACCATTTTGACAAGTTACTGGTCTTTATTCATGCACAAATTGTTACTAGTATGGGTGATAGGAACAAAACCGAAAGATGCAATAAGAAATGACTAAATACCGAAGTTACTGTAAATGTAAATTCTGCATATGCGCATTTCGACAACTTATGTCTCTTCAGTGCAGAAAAAATCTAAACATTTAGAAGATCATTAACTCAAAGATGTTTAAAACTGATAGAGAACAAATAACCAATATGATCTTAATGTAAAGCCAAAACCAGCTAAGGACAGAGCTTTGCATGAGGGAGATACTCCTTAGTTTTCAACAAAATTTACAAAACTTTAGATATTGTAGGGTTCCAAATAGAATCGGCTTTCGGGTCAGCACCGAAGTACTGACTACTGGGCTGGTGAATACCCTCGGGGAAGCAGTGATAGAGATCGAGATACAGATTGAAAACTACTAAATACTTCAAGGGTGACAGACATATAGTACCGAGGATGCAACTGAGATGTTAACAACACACTCAGAACTCTCCGATATTTTTTATGAAAGCTGATATTATGGGTAAATTTCGTCGATGATGATAAGCAAAATTACGGAGAGTTTCGAGCATTGTCAGTTACATATACCATTAACTACAAGTTGCTTATCCCTATAATGTCTCTGTACAGAACAAATAATAAAAAATAATTAAAATAGAACTAGCTAAGGACATATAGATGATTGTTCGATCCGTTTTCTGTATACAGCAATAATTCAGTGTTGTATGCTCTTTGTGTAATTTGAACAATGTGCATTTGGTGATTGTTTTCTGTGGTATTAATTTGTTGAATTTGTAAAACTATTGTTTTACATTAAATTTAGATTTGAAATGTTTACATGTTCATAAAATTTAGAAAATGCGATAAATAGATGATAAGATCATTACATGTCATTTTCCATATCGTCCCTAGTATTAACCCTCGACCCATATCAGCCCTCAGGCTACGCCTTCGGGCTTGATATGGGAGTCACAGTCTAATATACCAGGGGTGGTGTTCTCGAAGCTATCTTAGGGATAAGACGTGTCCTAAGACCATCTTATGACACGTCTTAGTCCTAAGTCGTGTTCTCGAAGCTCTCCTAACTTACGCATTTTTCGTTTTAACTTTAGGACACTAATTAGGTGTCTTAAGATCATCCTATTTCAATCATAACCTTATATTTCGCTTTTTGTTCAATATTTTTCTTAAAGATGAACATGAATCAATACGAACGCATCAATAAACACGTATCATTACAGAAACTTTGCATGATTTTAAACTTTGAACTCGGTGTTCACGAAACGATTACTAGTTATGCTTATAGCCGTCATTTCAAAACAAACTGTAAATCAAAATGCCTTTTCGATAAAATTTTATATTTAGACTTGAAATTGTACGCTTTAATATATACATGTTAGTAGACAAAATTGGTATTTAATAATTTTTTTTTTCATTGACCAACATTTTTAAAAACTTTATATAAAAAATTAAAATATTACACTTTAGATATGTTTAGGACGTCCTAACATAAGATGCGTCTGAGATAGCTTCGAGACACAACTTAAGAATTTTGTAAGATGATCCTAAGTCCATCCTAAACTTGGTCATAAGATATGACTTAGGACGAATCTTAGGATAGTTTCGAGAACACCACCCAAGGGCTGATATGGAAAATGCATGTTATAATCTATAATTATCCCAACTGGGATTATCCCGAACCTGTTAAGAATTTTAAATGTAATAGTTAAAAAAAATATTTACAACAGAGACATGTAATAAATCATGAAAAATATTCTTTCATCTGCATTTTTTAATAAGTCGAAACAACTCATGGTG
Organism: Modiolus philippinarum; assembly: GCA_002080025.1. Classification (NCBI taxonomy): domain Eukaryota; kingdom Metazoa; phylum Mollusca; class Bivalvia; order Mytilida; family Modiolidae; genus Modiolus; species Modiolus philippinarum. The sequence goes on from MJUU01062452.1 coordinate 5,993, forward strand.
CTAACGGGATTCGGCACGAAACGACAAGGATTCTTGAAAAGTCACAACAAAAACTTCTTGTAAATAAGATGTCTGGACACAATATCTCGTGATACGAGAAATCAACGAAAACACGACCCCACAAAAACAGGACCTTTGATTGACTTGGGTGTTGAGATAAATTTGGACAAATCGGGCATCTGGAAACTGGACGAAACAACGGCAGTAGAATACCGAAGGAACAAAGGAGGGAAATCCACAAAAATCGAAGTCCAAAGTCATGGCCAAAATGAGAACACAGAAAACAATGGCGCCAGACACAAAACAATGACGTTAGACAGGAACAAAGCACAGAAATAGAAATCACAACATTCAAAACAAAGGCACTCACAGTGTGAACTCCAGTAAAACTGGAAACTGGCTAAATGTACTTAAATTTTGCTTTACATTATGTAGCACACTATATGCCAAGATAATTTAACACTGGTTTGGAATACTTATGTTTGCGTTCTTTTTACGCTTCAGTGAACATGTGCGGGAAAATATTACCAATAGATAAGCGCTACCGTATATAGGTCTCATTCTGTGTTGCTATCGAATAAATAACTGTTTTCATGTTTGTTGTAGGTACTGCTGTTTATTAGCTCAACCTGAACTGGTATATATAACAATAAAAGAAAATATTCGGAAAGCCTACAATTTTTCTCCGGAATCATAACAAAATGTCCAATTACATACTGATATTAGTCCGCAAATAGAAATAGTTCGTAAAATGTGTATGTGAACTACAGAAGAACACTCACCAAAAGATTGACGTCCAAGCATGTATTTAGCGAACTGCAAAATTTGAAAATCAAATATTTGGCACGAACGAATTTAGCATCGTAATAGATAACTCAAGCGCCCCTTGCGCTTGAGTAAAAAAGCTTTACTACCGACATCACGTTTCACTACCGACATCACGAATTTGTGAACCGCTATGGGATATCTGTTTCCCAGATGGCAACATGTCTTTCCCTTTACATCTTAAGTTTGTTTTTCCTCTGTCGGATTTGACTTTCCAATCGTTGTTGACATGTTTCAGATGTTGCCGTTGTCCTTGGATTGTTCGTTTTTTTATAGTTAGTGAGGCCCAAAGAAAACACATCACCTGATATCTATATTTTAGAAGTCTTCCATATATCGAGGTTACGAATTTTTCTTTGCAACATTCTGCTTAAAGTTTTGCATTCATACATTTTTAGTCCACTCTTGAAAATATGCCACGGAATCAACGTTTATTCAAGTGGTAAAAAAAATTCCCAAATTGTCTGAACATTTCAATCAAACTGACGAAAAATTAGATAAAAAATGCCTCAATCTTCAAATTTTGAGTTTCAATTTTGTCAATAAATTGTTTAGAATTGAAATTTGCCAAAAAGGGCAATGTTTTGAATTTTTTGGTAAAAATACTGATTTTTGAGAATTTCAATTCTAAACATCAGAGCGATTTGAAAATTTGCCAAATGTTCCCACAAGACCCAAAACGAAGCTGACAAAATTTAAAACTTACTCACTGTGGTTCACAGAAGATGCACGTTAAAGTAATGGCTGTCAAATGAAAAAAAAAACAAAAACAAAAACAAAAAACAAAAAAGAGGCATTTTGAGAAACAACCAGGGGAATGTTTAGTCTCTATCATTAATGGATTAACTGAAAACCGGCACAAAAAATTTAGGAAATGCTTTCACGGGGTTAAACTTTGTAATGGACAAAAAAGAAAACCAATCATGCGTGAATTCGCGCCAAAACACCATTTTTGTGCATTTCAAGTCATGTATTGCGGGTTGCATGTTTGCAAAAATCAGTCATGTGGAAAATTGTTTTCTTAAAAGCCTGCGTAAATTGGCAGTTACGTTTGTGGGAAATTTTTATTTGTGCACAAAAAATTCTAAAAAAAAACAAGTGTTGCGTTTTCTTTGTCACTCAGTATAGTAAACACCTTTAATACTCAATTGCTCACTAAACAGCTTTTATTTGACTACATCATTGAGAACAGAAAAAAAAACTTGTTGCAAACAACAAAGACAATGAGTACCAGCAGTGCAACTGTAAACGATAGGAATAGCATCTGTAGTTCTACAGATGGAGTAACATGAAGACAATTAAGTCAAAAATGTATATTCTCATCGTTACCGATCATGATACAAACAGTAAAAGTTAAACTTCTATTGTGCAATAAAACCTTTCTTTAAAGTTATTTTGAATGCCAAGAGTGGCTTTATATTTGTGTTTTAATTCATTTGCACTCCACAGTAGCAATGCGTAACAACCAGACGACGGAGATGAATTGGATAGAAAATGACAGAAAATTATAGGAAAATAATGCAAAATATTAAGATTTTCCGTCTCAAATATACGTTTAAGTCGGTTTTAGCATGTCTTATGAACGTAAATAAAGTTATAAAAATTAGATGGAATAATGATGGCAATGAATCTTGATTTCATTTCTTAAAAATTTTAACAGAACCCCTACAATGGCCGTAAATCACAATCACATGCAAACATCACAAGAACAAAACAGATAAAGACATGGTAATATTCGATAGGAATTAACAATGAAGGGATATGGAGTAAATGTAAATTAGACAAAATCTCTACAAATACATGGTAAAACCAAGCAATGGAACAACGCTTTTATTGTTGCTCTTCATCTTGAAGTCACCATGAGTTCTTCAACAATGAGCATTACTCATACCTCATAGCAAGTTCAAGATGGCCACTAACACCGGTTTGAGCGGTATTCATTGTTAATTGCTGAGCAACGCTACACCCATGTCTTTTTTCCCTTCTGATCCATGGATGCAGGATCGTCAACAAACATAAACTTTACTGGCAAAGTGTTCTTACAATTGCTGTCATCCATTGCCCGACAAAGAGACTAGTAGAAGACGATCACAACATTTAAACAACCACAGTCAATTGTAACAAAACTTGGCATTATAAAATCAGGAGAAGTGGGCACAATAAACTTTGAAAGAATGATAGTGCATCCATATGAGAATTTCTCTCAAGAACAAGTACACCATAACTGAAATGAGCATACCTCTCTCTAAGGAAGTAGGGATAGCCGAACTTGGTACTGGCACCAAAATCTGATTGTAGGGTTTAACTGGTTTATGTGTACCCAAATCTTCCCTTTTTCGCTCCCATTTCCCTAAAGTATAATAAAAATAAAAATAAGACCCAATATAGGTAGACTACTAACTGCACAACCACCTACATGTTTCAAACTTGTGTCGAGTAAATATATACACTTTATTCTAGCCTCTACCAAAGCAATAAATTTCCATCATGATTAAAAATAACGGTTTCTGATTCAGTATATGCAGGCTTTATTACTCAAACGCATGATATCAGCAGCAACGCAACACTCAGCTCATTTACAGAGCCATCAACAGATCGTATTAGCAAAGTCGGGGAGACGTTAAGTAAATTCAAAGCTGTTATTTTGTCAACAAATTTATGATTAAGACTTGTTTCACTGTTTATTTTATTAAATCTTTAATATAATATCTTTAATCAATGTGGACGATATGTGTAAAACGGTGTTTCCCTCTTGGATACAAGTTAATTTTTCACCTACTTATTCATTGAAAATTGAACAATGAAAGAGTATAAATTTTCTTAAATCAAATAATTAAGATTCGCCTTACCTGCCACAAGATAAGTGCATTTCATTAAACAATTCGAGGCTTTAAGACGAATATGGTTATTGCAAATTGACAAGCTGCAGTACAATATTGATTTAAAGCCATTTAAATCGACAGTTGTTTCCTTGGACGATGTATAACGTATTCCTCTGAACTTTGTTCCTTAAATTGCGTCTTATTTCTAAAGGGTTAAATGTCCCGACGAATTTTTGCTGTGTTATATACTTCTCAACTTACTTCAGTTAGTTCAAGAAAATTATTGACGCAAGCGTCAAATTATAGGCCGCCTAATAATGAAATTTCAAAAGTGTTTTCAAGGGAGTTTGCAATATTTAGATTGTGAAGCAATTGTGTACAAAATGGATATGTATGTTCTTAAGTGAGAGCAGATCACAAAACATAAAAGCTGACATGCAGTGTCAATGCCTGTGAATGATGGAAAAGCAAGTCCTATGCATTGTCGCCTGTGACATTTGTTGCATATAAGGGTACCTTAAATGCTTATATGATTATGAATAAATCCGCGGGAAATGTGTGGAACGAATTCACGCTATAAATTAAAGACCCGGTAGGCGATAAAAAAATCACTTTGTTTTGATAATCTACGTGCATTTATTGTACATGTATGTGTTTACACTATGTATAAATTATCACAATGTATATTTTGAATCGATAATAAAGATGGAATTATACTTAATTATAAATTGCAACATGGTGATTACATTATTTCAAGCATGCCTTTTCAACTGCTTCAAGGCATCCAATTAAAAATCGATTCTAAATTTGCTCCAAAACATTCATGTATCTATGACAACCATTTTTTTAACTGAAAACTTCAGGTATATGATGATGAAAGACATTAAAATTGATTTTAAAAAAATTTGAAAGTTTGAAACATCAAAATCATTATTTTTTTGAGACTTGTAATTTTTTTACATGTACCATCAACTACATTCATTCCGCGGTAAATTATGTCATTAGTACAAATCCTATATCAAATAACGGACCGCCTCGTGGCGGCCCGTAATAAGCATGTGTCATCGATTTTGCTTTCTAAAGCCAGTAGGAAAATTGGAACTGAACTTGACACAATAGCTCTTAGGGTGTTCCCTTTCAAAGTCGTGTCTTACAGTTCCACACATACAAAGATCTCTTCTAAATACAAAAATACCGAAGTTTCATAATACAGTAAATTCCGTTATGCTGTACATGTGTTTCAAAAAGTAACCTCTCGTCAGCAATATTAGAATCAAATAACATTGAAAGCCGCTCTAACCTACCATTTCTTATCGCCGATTAGAAATGGCTGGCAATCGGAACATAGTTGAACATTGGACCCTCTGGTATATACCATTCTTAAGCTTCTAGGAAACTTTTTGCCTTCAAACCAAATTTAGTCCATGTTGCCCTCAAAATTGTCATGCAAGTCAGCACCTGAAACAAGATGATCGCTTGGTGGGGGAGAATATAGTTTGACAATGTACCCTTTATACATGTTATAAAGAAGTCTATAATTTTTGAAAGGATATGGAGTAAATGAACATGAGACCATAACACACACACACACACACACACACATATATGTATATATATATATACATGGATGAAAACAGATGTTTCCTGTTCAATGGGTACCAGCAATGGTCAGTGAACGATTCAGGTGGCAAATAATATCTTGAATTACGTCCTAAGTTCAACCAACCAATCAAGTTCTTTATTTAAAGCTGTCAAACAACTCAAATGAGAAAGCAACGGATGACATCTGGTCGACGAGAAGAGGTAATTATAGGCTATTTTGCTCTCCAGTAGGTGGAAAGTCCAGTATAAAGTCACATGTCCTGTGGCATGTTTGTGTCGCAATTCATGGCCCGGAACGTAGTTATAATTTGACCTTGTTCTTTTCTGGACATTTCTGAAGATGAACGATCTACTAGTTATAGGCCTGTCCCACAGTTTTATATAGTACCAACTCATAACAATATTTTAAATTAGGCTAGCGGCAACAACACATTGAGATTTCAATGCAATTCAAACAACGGCAATAGAATATCGAAGGAACAAGGGACGTAATGATCACAAAAAATCAAAGTCCAAAGACATGGCAAAAACGGCAACTGAGAAAAACAAAGACAAAATGTCATGAGACAGCCACAAGGCACGGAAATAAAAAAGGCGACATTAAGAACTAAAGCACTCATACTGTGAAATTCCCTGAAAACCGGGAGTGACATCAGGTACCCCGGAAGGGTAAGCATGTCCTGCTCCGCTAAGTGGCACCTGTCACACTTTCAATGAGTCAATCCGGGTTATGACAAATCCGAGAAGACGTGAAATCTAGATGAAAATGTCTGTACTCATTTGGGACACAGACACGTCATATCTGTCAATGTTGTCACGATGACGGCCATAGAATTTATGAAGGGATGAAAGTAAAAAAGGCTGAACAAATCCCTGACATAGCAGCTTTTGCGACAGTGTTTTTGCTTTATTCAAATTGCCCAATTCTAATCTTGTTCTTGATTGTGGTTAACCAGGGAATTGGCAAATTTATATTGCATTAATATTTTTCAAACAATTCTAGCATTTATTAACTGATGACTTAAAATACAGTTTGATTCGGCCATTTTATATAACTGGACGTTCTTGACACGTAGAATTTATACAGGGCAATTGCCCTGTATAGAGATTTATACAGGGCAGATGTCATTTATAAGAATTAATACAGGCCAAATAATGAATCAGCCATATTTGTTTTGTTACACTCTAATTTCTGTGTTTTTCTCACATGTTAATTTGTTTTTTTACTATTGATTTGAATCTCGTATGAATAAAATAAACACGGGACAACTCAGATTTCCTTTGGTTACCTTCCATCATAGCACTTTGCTATAAATAGCTTAATATTACTTGGCAGCTGAACATATTACTTGACAGCAGAATCCCGTTTCAGCTTGAACAACGAAGAGCACAGGTCAGAATCTATCAAATCTGGGAAAGGATGAGTGGCAGTAAGACCCATTTTTGGCCCAAGATTTACCATGAAACTAAAGCTATACAAACAGATGTCTTATGTTCCTGAAACATTGAACAAATATAGGGCTTTATGAAAATGATAAAGCTTTTTTCCATATCAGTTTGATACTCTTGATAATCAGTTAACTCAAAAGCTATATTTTTGGAAATAGTCAGAATTTCATAGATATTTGCTGTGTTTTGCACATTTTTGTGCTTTGAAAAATATGGGCACATCTGAATAACAACTTCTTATTTAGTCAAAATGTGTAAAATGGTGAAATACATCATTTCTGAAAGTTTGAAGTTGTTGATTGCAGGTGCCCCATGTTCACTTAAAGAAAATTTGCTTTGAGAACATTCAAAATTGCAGATTTTCTGATTTTCTTTCAAAAAGACGGCTCCTTGTGATGTCACAATAACGTCAAAATGAAAGGAATTCGTATTATTATATGTTTTCTTTGTAGCCAGATGTAATAGTTAATATTTCCCATAAATATCACACTATTTTAAAGAACTTGATTTTTTGGGCCAAATATGGGTCTTATTGCCACTCATCCTTTGTTATTTGGTAATAGGGCAATAAATTTGTTATTTTCTAAAAACTGAAGATTCAATTGAAATCTTGACTTGGTAAAACTGAAATTTGCATATAGTTTGTATAAAGATTGGTAAAGAAAATGTCTGTAATTTTAAGGCATCAGTAAATAAAGGTGGCATTAACTGGGTATTTTCATATTAATTAAGAAATAATTCATGGGCGCCGGCGGTTTGTTGGAGATTTACATATGGGTGGCCATTATTTTCGTTAATATTTTACCCAGAGCGTAGCCACCGGCGAACATGAATTATTTCGATTTTAATATGACATCTAATTATCTTCGCGGACCTATAGTGTACACGGTAAGGACAGCCATTGCATACGATTTACTGACGTTTTTGTGCACAAAACATATTATGACGTCCGTCGTCTAGATCTGTTTCAGTGTAAAAACTGTTGTGAAGTCGCTCATATGTTATTGGAGATTTTCATATGGCTGGTCGTCATAGTTTCCATTGTTCCCATATTAGAATCCTGTATAATGTCCTCTCACAGTCGTATTGGGTTTCAATCACCTCTATTGGCCCGAGGTGTGATCCCAACCCAATTTGACTGTACTTGGACATTATACAGGATTAATATGAAAATACCCATTCAATAGCACTATAATCACGGGGCCTAATCTGCCCGTAAAAAATGTGGGTGAATTCGCGAGTACGTAAAAAATTATTGGGTGAACAGAAATGATCCCTATAAAAAGCGCTTTTATTTCTAAATCAACCTAACAAAACAGTATATCTATGCGCATTCTACGGACAATTGGATTTCTAAGCGAACCAAGCATACCAGGGTTTTCACGTACCAATGATTGAAGCATAAAACTTGCACAAAAGACACATTGGCCTATTTAAAAGCTAAAGACCATTACATAATTCTCTTCTGTAGAAAGCTACAGCTATTGGAGGGAATAAAAATACATGTAATGCTCTTTTGTTTACCAAAAATATGAATTTAAACATTTTAAATGGAATTAAAAGCGATATATATCAGAAAACAAACGGAATAAGCACATATATATGGGTGATTTCAAGAGTACGACAGATTTAAGGGGTGATTTCCATTCATGTATTAAATCATGAAATCTAGTTAATTACAAGTAGATTCTCTTTCAGGAAGGAGTGGTTTTAAAATATTTCAAGCTTCACTAGAGATAGTAAAATTTCGATTTTCAAAAAGTATGGGCTTTAGCAAGCATGTTAAAAATGAATTTTTACCATCGAGAGTGAAGCACGACTTATCTGAATAAGACCCAATGGAGTCAAGAAACGAACAATCCAGGGACAACTGCAACATCGGAAACACCAAGAAACAAGGCCACAAGTTGAGTACGGGACAGAAAAATAAAAGCATACACAGAAGAACAACACGGTCCAAATAAAAACGATGAGTGACATCAGGTGAACTGTTAGAGTAAGCATCTCCTGCTACTTATAAGACACCCGCCGTGTTGAACAACTCCGGACGTTAAGTCAAATCCGGTAGAGGAAAAACAAACTTTAACTATAAAGGGAAAGAGGGAAACATATATCACATAGCGGTCCATAAGATCGTGATTTCGACTGTAAAACTTCTGTAGTGATGCTTCGAGTTATGTGTAACACACCTTGCTGAAGTGACCTATTCGTAAACAACCGAGCTCTATCAAAGTAGTCATCTCAATTATAGATAAAAATTAATATCGGTGTGGGGCTTTTTAAGTCAGGGCCGCATATCGATCTATTTGCAGAAAGTGAGTTATCTATTTTTGATAGATTTTTGTTAGCAGAAACTCGGGAACTGTACAAGAACTATGATAAAGTGTAAGGGCAAAATGTTTGTTAGGTCATGACAGAAATTTTGAACGCGACTGTG
>MJUU01062454.1:6433-18209 GCA_002080025.1 Modiolus philippinarum
TTTTTTAAAAATTGCCCTAAGGGCAAGGTCAAGGTCAAAATGTGTACAAATATGGTACCAAAAGAAAGCTCTCCTCGCAAGGAAGCTACATACTAAATATCAACATCCCACCTCTTAAGGTCTCCATTTCACTAGCAAGGTTAAAGTTTTTGCTGACGACGCCGACGACGCCGACGCCGGGGGTATGACAATAGCTCTCCGGACATTCGTCCCGGTGAGCTAAAAAATAAAGGCACTAAAGATGTTTGAAGAAAACAAAACAAAGCAAAAAATCAAAATATTGTCATATTTCTAATATCGCTAGTTTTATAAATGTGAATAATCAATTACATGAACAGATCATGCTACCCATTGTTTCGAAATGCCTGCCGAAATCCAGTTTTTGTGGTATTTACGATACTATAGTACTTTTGACGTTAATGTCCAGTTTTGCTTCTATTTTGTGCTTTCAGTTTTCTCCAAATGTGTTGTGAAATGTGGCAAATTTGACATGGCTGAAGTGTGGATAAATTTCTTTTTTTTTTTGCACTGGTGACCCTCCTAGAGTTTTGATCAAACATTACAATTATTACAAACTTGCTCAAATCACAAATCGGTGACTGACTTCTATAACTGAGATATTTATGATTATGATTATGATTATGATATAGTCGGTGACTTTCCTACACTTGGTAATAAATACAAAACACTCATGTCAATGTTAGTACCATATATAAACATTACATCTTGATTTAAAAACATGATATTATAGAAGTCTTGAACTTATGGCTATTGCAGGGAAAGTTTACTACGATCTGTTTCTAATAGAGCGGCAATAAGCACTAAAGGAGATATAAATCACTCTATGCTGTTAGCTTAAATAGCTATCTGGTTGCATTCAATGACTCGATTCAGGCAATAATTGATCCCGGAAACAGATAGGGGAAATCATGAAATTGATTTAGGGTATGTTTAATTGTACTTATGATATTGTTTTTGTCTTATATACTTGGAGTATATCATAATATGTATTTGTTGAATTCTAATTGATATGTTTGGTGCAGACAAATTATACGTGAAAATTTCAATGATAAATCAATGAGGAAGGCGTATAATAATGAAACCCCGCAAATATTTCGTCACGATTTTCAAATTAAATCATCGATTTGGTTTTCCTGTTCATGAAAAGCGCAATATTCCTCTGTTTTAACTTCCATTGGGTGTAATTCAAGTCACTTGATGATGATCTTATTTTACAACAAAGTATGATTAAATGAAACCAATGTGAATTTAAACAACAATTTATATAACCCCTGATTCTTATGGACAACCACCATTTTTTTATGGAAAATAAGGCATTTATTTTGATTATGTCAACAAATGACATTTAAACATTGTTAATGTCTTCCAGTTCTTGAGATGACAGCTCAATTCAATATGATATTGAACAAAATTGTTTGGCGATTGTATAAATAGGTCAACTCGTTTACAACAGAAGAAATCCGACTCCTACTTAATATTTCTTAATTTGTGAATATGATGAATACACGTCGATAGTTAGACAAGGACTCCATTCATATATAGATTGGGAAGGGGTTAAGAGGAAACAACTGAAAAAAAAACAAAACATTTGATTATTCTTACTGACAATTATTAGACGCTTCATTCGAATTCACCCTTTTTCTCTTTTTTGCAGGTAATTTAACCATTTTGCAGTTTTTCAATAAATGACGGAAATGAACTCTACTACTGTTTATCCAAACGGAACATTACTTCATAGGAATTCTTCTATTTATAGTCAACGAAATGAAAACTTGGCACTTATAGAGATAACAGTCCAATGTGTTATTTTTGGTCTCGCTGTGATCGGAAACAGTACAGTTTTGTTGACATTATGGACGAGAAGACGGAAGTTGTCACGTGTTCATTTGTTAATGATACATCTGAGTTCCGCTGATTTATGTGTTGCTTTCTGTAATGTTCTTCCACAGATTTGTTGGGATCTTACGTATGTTTTTCTAGGTGGAGATTTCTTGTGTAGGTTCGTGAAGTACTTACAGATTGTAGCTATGTATGCATCATCCTATGTTCTTGTCATGACGGCCATTGACAGGTACATTGCAGTGATACATCCATTTACCGCACACAAATGGTCGTCACAAAAAGTACATTACATGGTGGCGGTCGCTTGGAGTTTAGCACTACTGTATAGTCTACCTCAGATTGTTATTTTCTCATTGCAACTAAGGTCTGATGGAAAATATGACTGTTGGGCAACTTTTGATCCGTATTGGACTCTAAAATTATATGTCACTTGTTTTACCGTTCTAATTTACATAATACCTACGATTATATTAATTTTTTGTTACGGCTGTATTTGTTATACAGTTTGGAAACGAGGTCGAGTTGGAGAACCAGTGCCGCCTTCTGGTGGCCTTTCATGGTCAGAAGTACAACTAAACAAAACAAATGGCCAGAGCACAAGTAAATGCAGCTTGGACAAAATGAACGCAGCCGCGGATAGTCGTAAAACAACAGGGAATCATGGGATATCAAGAGCTAAAATTAGAACAGTTCAGATGACTTTGACTGTAGTGCTGTGTTATCTCATGTGCTGGTCACCATTTTTCATAGCTCAGATGTGGTCAGCATACGACGAAAATGCACCATTTAATGGTAAGTTTGATTTTCATTTTTAATTAGACGTTCTGTAAGTCTCTTTCAAATTAACAAACTTCGAATTCTCGGTACATAAATTGTATCAAGGAGTTTTAATTTTACGAAAATATCTGAAATTACAAAAATTATTAAGCAAAATAAATAACAATAGAAAAGATAACAAAAAATTCAAAAAAAATTTGAACGCAAAAGTCTTGCCGGAAACATTTTTGAATTACAATCTCAATGTCTTGTAACAAGAATATTCATACAATAATTTACCCATTTTTCTCTCAATTGCAGCTGCAGCAGATAAAGAGTACTTAATCTTATTTAATTACCGCTGCCTTTGCATATTTTTTTTCTGTCAGTTTTGTCCAATTAAAAGAATGGTAATCCACATGAGTGTGTATTAATGAAAAAGAGATAACAGGAAACACTTACAATGGCCGAACATTACAATCACATGCCACAATCCTGCAGGGAACCACACAAGAAAAACAATAAAATGACAAAAGACAAACATCGACAACGGTAGAAACTTGGGATGGCCGGACTTGGTACAGGCACTAGCAACAGCCAGCGGTAGGGTTAAACCGGTTTATGGGTACCCAAACCTCCCCTTTCTCTATCCCGTTACCATATAGTATAATAAACATACAAATAAAACCCAATACAGGTAGACCACTAACTCCAAGACCACAATCTTGAAAAGGAAAGAAAAAGACAAAACGAAATTTAGAAAGATGGGTCAAGGAGTGCCCGCCGCTAAACTGCTGCCAAGCTTAAGGAGCCTAGTCTGCTGATAAAACACTGTCGCACTAGGGAATAATAATCAAATTTAAAACTTCCCGTAGGCTTTGGTAAAGAATCATCATCGATTGCAGTAGGCATCGACAGTATCAGTGAGAGAACAGTATAATTGTAAAATCTTCGGGTCATTGGATCCCAAAGCCAATTTAACGGGATCATGAAGAATATCGAGTCAATACTAGTATCTCCTTTTTCGTAAAGAATGTACGTTACGTCACAGTTTTTCTGGTTTTTTTTTATCAGTTTTTGACATTTTTAACAACATTTCCGTAAAAACGAGGTTGAGAAATGTGGCTTTTTGATTGTTGAAATTTTCGGTAACATGCATATACCGGAAGTTGCAATATTCCGAAGATTTGAGGTCATTTATCAAAATTTTGAATGCTCAACGCTTTAAAATCAAAATTGTATCTTAAAAATTGTCAGTGTCACGTGTCGTAATAAGTCTAACTACTAATTAACGAAGTAAGCTTTGTTTCTGCACATGCTTATTTCGACTTCTGCCCTTTCAGTGTAGATCAAATTTGAACATTGGGAGTTAAAATCGAAGATGCATAAAAGCTTATAGAAACCAAAACAAACCCAAAGATTTATAAAAGCTGATAGAGAACAACCTACCCATAAGATCTTAACTGTAATTCAAAATCAAATTTGTACAAACGGAGATACTCCACAGTTTAAAAAAAAATATAACAATTATACACTACAAGTTTCAGAATACTTGGCTTCCACTTAATGACAGACCATTGTTTTGTGTGCTCGTTTCAATGATTGTTGCCAGTCAAAACGTGTTGTCACACAAGAAAGTTTTCTTATCATATTTACTCCTAACTTACTGGAGCTCTATTACCAACATACAGAATGGTAATCATTTTATGCCCTAAGCTTTTTGAAGAACAAATTGACTTTCCAAACCGAAAATAACCCTTTCCACTTTTAAGCCAAGTTAAAAAGATGTTCTTGACGTCGTTCCCAATCCTAGGCGTTTTGAATATTAATTTTGTAGTCATTCTGGTACAAATATATTTGTCAAACATCTGAGTGGCATATGTCATTCCAGTTGCGTGTTCTTTCAAAGTTTAGGATACTCAAAGTCCTCGGGTTCTAAGAAATTCGAATTTTCTTAAATTGAAGATTGACACTAAATTAAGGGAGTATGGGTTTCAGAAAATTTGTAATAATAATAAAAATGTTTACCTTTTGTTTTGAAAAGTTTTTCGAATAAATGATAAATAAGACGTCAAAATTTTAATTTTGGTGGGAAACGGTTCTCTCCAGAGTTTTCTTTATTTTCAATAAGCTGCTTAAATGCCTTAAAATTTATAAAAATATAATTGGGAGTTGATAAAATTGTGAGAATCGTCTATTTTATGTATTTTAAAGTGGCCTATGGCCAAGAAAATAACAAAATACCGAAGTTACTGGTAATTTATTTTCAGCATATGCGCATTTCGACAACTTATGTCTCATCAGTGCAGATCAAACCAAAACATTTGGAAGTCCATAAACCGTAAACCATGTTAAAGCTGATAGAGAACAAATAACCAAAAGGATCTAAATAGAAAAAACAAAATTCAGCTAAGGACAGAGTTGTGCAAGAGGGAGATACTTCTTAGTGTTAAACAAAATTTTGCAAAATTTAGATATTGCAAGTTCCAATAAAATCGGTTTTCAAGTCAGCATCGAAGTACTGACTACTGGGTTGGTGAATACCCTCGGGGACTAACAGTCGACCAGCAGAAGCATCGGCCCAGTGGTAAAAAATAACAAAAATACCGAAGTAACTGGTAATTTATTTTCTGCATATGCACATTTCGACAACTTATGTCTCATCAGTGCACAAAACATGTTAAAGCTGATAGAGAACAAATAACCAAAAGGATCTAAATAGAAAAGCCAAAATTCACTTAAGAACAGAGCTATGCACGAGGGAGATACTCTTCAGTTTTAAACAAGATTTTGCAAAATTTTGATATTGCAAGTTTCAATACAATCGGTTTTCTGGTTAGCACCGAAGTACTGACTACTGAGTTGGTGACTAACTTCGGGGACTAACAAATATGTCTTTTCCATTCTTGAAACTTTTGGTTACATACATATATACAAGAAGTTACACTTTTCGAAGATATATGACGAATAGAAATTTTATCTTAATTTTCAGTGTCGATGAACTTTATAGGTCTACTACTAAATACCTTATTCTTGCAGATTGGGAAAACATATGTCCTTTCGATTTAGAACAAGAAAATGAGACCGAACCTTCAATCTTATAATGAATAATCCGAAGACAATTGTAACATCGGAAACACAATGAACAAAGACAAAACATGAGCATGGCACAGAAACAAAATGAAGATATACACACATAACACACACACAATGATGAACAACACGGACCAAATTAAAAACCATGGATGAGATCAGGTACACCGGAAGAGTAAGCATTTCCTACTTTTTATAGGATACACATTTTCAGTTAATAAACCGAAGATGTATAAAAGCTGATAAGGAACAAAATAACAAAATGAAAGATCCATGAAAGCTATAAAAGCATAAAACAAATTAATAAAGATTCAAAATAAGATTTACATAAGTTTTAAGCAAATTTGTAACATTCATTTAAACACTGCAAGTTCCAGCATAATTGGTTTTCGCTTAATAACAGATTATTATTTTGTCTGCTTTTTTCAATGTAATTTTTGTCAGTTAATACGAGTTGTCACACAAGATAGTTTTTCTTCTTATATTTACTCCCATCTAACTAAAGCTCTGTTATTGAAACCATGAGAATGGCACCATTCTATGGCATATGGTGTGGACAATTTGACTTTCCAATCCGAAAATAACCTTTTCCACTTTTTAGCCAAATGAAAAAAAGGTGTTCTTTAAATAGTTTTGAATCTAAGTTCACACGGATGTTGGCGTTTGAGATGTTGTTAATTTTAAGTCATTCTGATATATTGTACAACTAAGTGGCATATGTTTCCTTATTGTCTGACACAAGTCGATCTTAGTAGCGTATTCAAGTTTTGGATACACAAAGTCCTAGGGACTTTTCATTTTCATGAATAAAAGATTTACACTAATTTAAGGCAGTATGCGTCTCAGAAAAACTTTGTGATAAGAATAAAAGCTCTTACCTGTTTTTTTATGTTTCATAATAAATTAAATATAAGACCTCAAAAGATTGTTGCGAAACGGTTCTCTCTAGAATTTTGTTCGCTTCTTACAAGCTGTTGATATGCCTTGAAATAGATGAAAATATTAAAGAATGAAATTGGGAGTTAATAAAATTTTGTGAATTGTTTATTTTGTGTATTTTAAAGTGACCTATGGTCAAATTACAAAAATATTTAAAGCTGTTTGAATCCTGAAAATTAATTAAAGCTCATACTCCCTTCAATGTAATTTATCGGACGAACGATTGATTTTCAACCCACAGTGTTACTTACATAACCTCTAACTGTACCTTTTTAACCAAATTGAATTGTTTCTTAATCCGGTGTCGTATGAGATTTTAAAGTCTATGAAAATTCCGGTTTCTGTCATATACTTGCAGGTTTCATACGGGGATTTATGAGATTTTGAAGTCTATGAGATTTTAAAGTATGCGCCGAACGACGGAAATATTAAAAATATGATTTTTATTTAGAATTTAACGTTAGTACATGACATAGGAACCAATTGATTTATTCAGTGTAAAAGTATTAACATGACAAACCAATAATTTTAAGTTGACGAGATAAGCGGTCATACTAAAAAAGCGCCCGTGACATATAATTTGTAAATAAAATTTCATTTTGTTATTTTTCCATTAATATATTAAAACGTTAATTCATTTCATTGCCGTTTTGGATGAACTAAAATAATAGAATTTGAAAATGATTTATGAAATGTACAAATATTTACAAATGGTCTCGAATAGTTCGTAAATGTTCGATTCACAGAACCGCCGTGCGCGGTCCCGGGTTATGAATAGGCCCGCAGCATCCTCTGAGCTTGGAGTATGAGTCTTCCTAACAGAGGACCCCGAGGGAACCCCGGGATATAGAAATAGGACCTAGTATCTCCGGCTTGCGGGGTGTGACCCCTCCTAAACGGGGGCTGACCCCGAGGGTCCCGGGATATAGAAATAGGACCCATTCCGTGGTTGTGCGGGATGAATAAATACACAACCCATCTTTCGGATGGGATGTAAACTCAGGTCCACGCGTTGGAAGAAATGCCACGCTTCCTGCACGTTAAAGAACCCTTGTAGAAAGCTTTTTTGGAGTGGTCCGTAGGTGATCGGCTACAAGGCTAAATTCTACGCCCTTTTCGATTTCACCCTACTTTTCCAGTGGCAGTCTGAATTTCCCGTCCCATGGCCCTTTCCATACCCCAAAGTGATTATTTATTAACAAACTTGTTCTCGTCTTGATATAGCTGAAATATTGCTGAGTAGACGTTAGACAATATTCAATCAATCAATCAATCGATTCACAGAGAATGTTGAAAATCATATAGCATATAATTTTCATATTTATATAATTACATTTCATGAATATTCATTTGAATTCCGTCAGCTCGATAGGTGAACATCGATCACGTGGCATATCAATGTGAAGTTGCAATTCCCATGAAACACATTTGACCACGTGTTCACGTGGCAGGTGAATGTGTAAAAACAGAATCCCAATTTACATGATGTACTTCCCTGTAAATAAAGTTGTTTTTTATATTTCGGGTTTAAAATGTAATTATAAGAATTGAATGCATTATTTTGAAGTTTCATATGGACTATGAAAGGGTTGACCAGGCGCACATTTTCAACATGAAGCGCTACCGCGCTTCATTAAAAATGTGCTTCGGTCAATCCTTTCATATCCCAATGAAACTTCAAAATAATGCATTCAATTCTTAAAAGTGTTACGTAGCACAAGTTCATTTATCGTTTGATTGTATCTCAAAAGAGTTGATTTGTATTCACTTTTAATTCTCTTTGTCTGTAGTGAACTGAAAAGAACTCAAAGTCTTAAATTCAATTAGTATATATCTCGTTCTTAAACATTAAGTTGAGGTAATCAGAAGTTGACGGGGATAGTGGGGATCAATATATTTTGCAGTAAATTGATTTTCAATATTGAGACACAACTTTTTTTAAGTCGAAAAAAGTATGCACTTGCAAACAACCAATAGACAGAAACACATCAACAGGACTTGGAGGGGGAGGTCAGAGGCTTGTACTCTATGTAGTAAAAAAAATCAGTAAACTCAACAAATGTTTTGTTGTTTCTATGTGAGGGTAAAATTATGATTATTTCTAAGATTAAAGTAATTCAAATCAAAATTAAATGAATTCGACATTTTAATATTTCCTTGAAATCCTTTAACTTCTTTGGTTGTTACTGTTTTTAGGAATAGCTAAGGACATTTTCTACCAACCAACCAACAGAGAACCTGGTTAGAATAAATCTGTGAGCATAAGGTATTCAAGTCAAAATGACAATTTTATGACCCAACCTGACGACAGATAGCCATAAATGATCATTATTTTTAATCGCAACTATTTTCACAGCCTTGAAATCTGCAAGCATAGGGTCAGAATGATCCTGACCACAGATAGCCATGATCATAATTAATAATTGCAACTATTTTCAAAAACCATGAAATCAGCAAGCATAGGGTCAGAATAACATTTTATGACAAAACCTGATCACAGAAAACCATAAATGATCATAATTATTAATCGCATCTATTTTCACACACATGAAATTTGCAAGCATAGGGTCAGAATGATATTTTAAGACCCAACCTGACCACAGATAGCCATAAATGATCATGACTAATAATCGCAGCGATTTTCATAGCCAGGAAATCTGCAAGCATAGAGTCAGAATGATTTTTTAAGACCCAACCTGACCACAGACAGCCATGAATGATCATAATTATTAATTACAACTATTTTCACACCCATGAAATCTGTAAGGTCAGAATTACATTTTATGACCCAACCAACTTACTAATAACAATATATGGCCAGAATATTTCATCAAAATTTTTGCCATAGCTATGAAATTTGCAAGGCTTAAGCAAATCAACCAAAATAACCGTTAATGGTCATGATTTCTCATTACAACTTTTAACAAAACCAAGAAATTTGAGCCATATTTGATATATTTCCCACAGCAATTGATTTGTTAGTTATGTAAACATATATTTGTTCCACCTGACAAAAGTACCATTGGAACATATATTATAAACATTGGCATAATATTTCTTCCTTTGAAACAACTATTATATAACATTTGTTCCGTTCGGAACAAATATAATATTTGTTCCAATGGAACAAATTTTATGCAATATATTTTCCTTTGGAACATATCTTATGGTGGAACTTATACTCTGTTACAGTTATATTAACCAAATCATTTTTCCCATTATCTTAATTTCTACCTGTTTTAGGTGACCAAACGGTCATCAGGCTTAAGCCCCTTAATTGGAAGGAACTTTGAATATATTTCTTTACGCAATGCAATCGTTTTCTTTTTAGTTTTTTCGCTTTGAAATTTAAATTGTACAATCCATCCCCCTCAAAATTAATAATCACGCTTCACGCGGCATCTACAGGGGACTAATAAAACCATATAACTATTAGTCCCAGGCTCAATCAAAAGACTCAAATTGAAGGATGCTTCAATCAGACACATATTGATAAAGTATCTATAGAAAGACAAAATTTCTTTGAGTCTATAAATGGCGTTAGTGCATTTTTTACTTTATTGGTGAAATCATGATTGACAACCGTGATGTACTTTCAGTTTCGCTAGAGTATATCAGTTACATACATCTAAAAGAACATTAAGACCAAAAGTCCTTATTGTGATTAAGAAAATGTAATGTTTCGCAAAATAATGTGAGATGTCACATCGCAGTATGAATAAACAGAGGTTTCCCACACATTTCGCAATCCGGAACATGCAATTCTCATACCGGAAGTTAACTCGACAAAAACTGGAACAGGAACTTCCAGTTTTAATAGACTTTAAAATCTCATACGACACCGGCGTATGTTTTATCATCAATATTTTAGTTTTTGTTTCCGATGTATATTTTACCCATAATGCCTCATTTTATGAATCCTTCGTATGTTTTACAAACAATGCTTTCGTGTTTTTACACTATTTTTTTATCCTAATGCTGAAGTTTTTTTTTAAAGGGTGTAGCAAAAGGCCAAATTATTGACATTTTGTTTATGGGAAAACCCTCTCTTTGGTGAAAATATTAATGTTGAACTCGTATTTTCCGGATAATTTTCATACCCCGTCTGTTGTACCGTATATGCTATTTCCTATCATATGTCTAATCGTAACTACTCAGCCATATACCGGATAAATTTAGTGCAGCCGAAATGCCGAGTAGACATGTCATCATCATTTGCCCATAGAATAAGTATAACTTTAACCTTTTTGTTTAAAAGCTGGGTAACTACTTCATTTAATCAAATTAAATCTGACGAAAGCGCGGGTTTGATGCTAGTAGTATATGGGGACAGTTCAATTAGTATTTGTCGAGGTGCCTGTCGAGGTGCTATTGTAGTAATACTATATCTCATCTCGTATTTGTCGAGGTGCTGTCGAGGTGCTCTGATTCTTGACCTTTGGCCTTGCCATATGTGTCTCGCCTTTAGCTTTGGTCTCCCCTAACCCTAACATTAAAACCTACCTCTTAGTTGTAGTGTTGTTAGATCATTGGTAATATTGTTTGTATTCAAATTTACAGCGACTTACTGTAACCCACCCAACACTAACGAAATCCTATTTGTTCTGTAGTGTCTACTATCAGGTCATAACTCTAACCTTAGTTGCTTTAACAAACGCTGTTTTAATGTAATGCTTCAAAACTTGATTTTTTCTTATTAAAGATTACGATTTCCTTTTTCAATAACCATAACCGAAGCTGGTATAGCAAACACTATATTATTGTTTTACTTTTTACTCAGTTAAATAATAACCTTTATTTTGAATCTTTGCAGTAGTCGAGGTGCTCTCTTTGCTTTTACTTTCAATGCTTTGTTTTTGTTTAAGTGGATTTCTTCCAATACATTTCATTTTTTTTCTATATCTTACTTTTGATATTGTTTTATTGTGTAATTTTCGAATTTATCAATCTGTTCTAGTTTAGTCTATCGATAATCACTTTATTTCAGTAACCCTAACCCGTTTGTATTGTAAACTATACTTTTACTTTGTCTGGTGATTTGATTGGAGTTTTTATCTGAAGTCTCTCTTTATATATAACAGTTCTAGTGTCACTTTAGCTCGATTTTGTAATTTTGTGGTATAGG
>MJUU01062457.1:3620-24934 GCA_002080025.1 Modiolus philippinarum
ATGATAATTGTGTATCTGAACTAACATAAACAATGATTGTTCTGAACAAAGTTTGTAAGGAGCAGAATTTCATCGAACCCTTTCGATGTAACGTTTATACAAAATATTTGAAGGTATAAATTCACATTCACATATAAAAGTTTCCATTAAGTCAAACAAAATGTCAATAAACATTTTTTAGTACATACTGCATACACCTTTAAGATATTTGCTTTTTATTGTACGAACATACTGTCTGTCTACTACTAGCATGTTTTTTATCATTTTTTCTAAATCTTCAAGTTTTTCTTTTGGGAGAAAAGTTATTTCAGTTTCAGGGAAAACCTTGGGAAACTTGAACTTACACTCAGTGGTACTCGACTTTCTTTTTCCAGATCGTAACGATACTTCAACTAAATGCGATTCCAAGGAACAGCTCTAATGCACTTGCAAAGGATTGCTCTTTTTTAAAACAACACGTTTGACTTTTGTATATGGCACATGAGCAAAATTGAAAGAAGAGCTACAGGATCTTAATTTTAAAAAAATATGCGGGAGTACACGTTCTTAGATTCATTTCTAACCTTTTTTAACACTCTGAGAAGACTGACTGGATTGTAAATCTCATTTATAGTTAATGCGTTTTCAATATGGCTGTGAATGTTGTCAACCTCCTGATTATTAGAATGGCCTGGTTCGGAGAATTTCTGTTCGATAACCTTTAAACTGTCAGTTTCATTTAAAAAAATGCTTAAGTGCAAATGTAATGATGCAGTTTCGATTCTGAGGAACACATAAATCAGACAATAGAATAATTTTACTCATATATGGGTGATCCTTAACTACCTGATTCGGTAACCCCTCTCCCAGCAATATCCTTAGACCAAACAACATTGTAAGCTTTACTAGTTAAAGACAAGTGGCCTGTCAGATTATACACATTTAGCTTTCGACGATGATAAAAATTGGAGAATTTAGCACCGGACAAATTATTACGTTTTGCATGTCGGAGCACAGGACTGGAGTTTGACCCTTACGGTCACGATCGCGCTCGGCCTTTGTTGCTTCCTTACCTTTAATGTGCGACTCGTATTTTGTTTTCAGGTTTTCATCTGCTTCTGAAGCATTTGACTGTGCATTATACTCCTCACATAAATTGCATAATTTTTTTTGGGATATGAAATCCGATATTATATTCTGTATTAAAAATAGCTCTCTATAAATGATTTTTTTGAGGACTGATGGTTATTGACGCGCAATGTTCTTCATGCAATCTTTACATTTTAGTGACAGACAAACCAGGTTCTATGTATTTGCGTTGTGTGGTTGCTCTGCAGTAATGGAATAGCATTGTTTGAAATGATTCAATGTGATCCCTTGTTACATTTTTGGCCTCCTCTGAAACGTTCTGTTGAGGGTGTGTGCCCCTTTTGTTATTCAACCCTTTCTTTGTTGGACTAAAAAACACTGAACCCTTCTAGGACTAATATTTAAGGTAGATATATAAAACTTTTTGCAAACTCTCGACTTTTTTCATGTCTTTAAATCAGTAATATTTCAAAGAAAACTATCTCATAGAATTATTTTTTGAAGTTCGTTTACGTTTTTGTTTCTTCTTTGATAACAGTGCTTGAATAAAAACTGTTTTTCTGAGAATCATTTAATGGCCAAAACAATTTGAAATGTTTTTTCTCTCCAACTCAGAAACTCTCTTAGTACATTAAAATTTGTAGAAATCGTCACAATCAGCTTTAACCTCTTTGCCCAGCTTACGTCTACGTTTAACATCAACATAAGATTGACCAGATTGTCGTAAATTTTTTCTTTTATTTTGCTTCCAATCTGTTGGATTACGCAATCGCTTTCTGTCCCTCACCTTACTATTATCAGATGATTCATGATGGTCATTAGGAACACTAGGACCATGTTCGTCACTTATATTGCCTTGATCAATTAGGCTAGCTACATACATATTAGAAGAACTAGAAATATCTGAACTTGGACTAACTGCGAAACAACTGCTAAGTATGAGACTTTGCCTGTCTGTAATACTTCGGTTGGCATTACTTAAAACTTTACTAACTACAAAATTTGACCCCTCATTGGTATTTACTATACCACTTGACACCATACCTGTATTTGCAGTAAATACATGACTAGAGATATGATTATTGTATTAACTATACCACCTGACACAATACCTGTATTTGTAGTAACTAGATAACTAGACCTATCATTATTGGTATTAACTATACCACCTGACACAATACCTGTATTTGTAGTAACTACATGACTAGACATATCATTGTTGGTGTTAACTATACCACCTGACACAATACATGTATTTGTAGTAACTACGTAACTAGACCTATCATTCTTGGTATTAACTATTCTACTGGACACACTACCCATTGGCGGATGCAAAAAGGGGGGGGGGTTCCAGGGGTTGGAAAACCCCCTTTTTTGGCGGCCAATTATATATTTTTTAATGAATATCCTGATGTTTTCCTAAGAAAAACCCAAAATATTTTCTTTTATTTTTCGATCGGAATCCCCCCTTTTCAAATTGTCTGGAACCGCGCCTGATACCTGTTTTTGTAGTAACTACATAACTAGACATATCATTATTGGTATTAACTATACCATCTGACACAATACCTATATTTGCAGTAACTACATAACTATCGTCGGTGTTAACAAAATCACCAGAAATATTGACAGTGGAAGATACATCACTAGACATAGCAGTATTATTGTAATTTGTTATACTTTTAAAATTGCAATTTTGTTCATCAATGATTATTACATTGCATAACAGTAATAATTATTACAGTTCTCATCAGAGCTTTGTATCAATTTGTTCAGTTCCTCGTCTGTCTCCGCCGTATAAAACGATACATCGGGGAATATTGGTGTTTCATCGACCTCACTGTCCATTTCGGAAATCATTTGAACCACTTGATCCAATTTCAAATTCAGTGCCATTCTTTAAAGTTTGTGTAAAAATTGAAGTTTATATCCCTGTGTAGAATAGCAATTTGTCGATAAAAGTCCTCTTCTGAAACTTCAGGAACGAGACTAAAATAGCACCCATCCAATGTTGAATGGCAAGCATGTAATATATTTTTGGCATTCAATAATGAAAGTCTTATTCCACACAAATCCATGTAGATAAGTTTCAAAGGTTTTACTATATTTAGAACTGTCTCTGGATATATATGGTTTAAATCAAGGTGCTACTGTTCTAGTTTCTTGCAGTGAGAACTGCGTTAAAGTCTGCATCTGTTAATTTTTTACAGTCTTTTAAATTTAAAATTTAAAGCACAGGACGAAACTGCAAAAAAAAAAACAAAGTTGAAATTTGGCATGTAGAAACATAGAAATTTGTTAGTGAAGCAAAGTTTGGTTGTGAAATAATAGTCCAAATGTTCTAAACTACCAGAGTATTCAGCATATGCAATCAAAAACGACGTAAAGCATCTAGAATGTCTAAGTATATATGCTATATCTTTTCTTTAAAGAACAATATACCTGGGAAAGCAAACTCACTCCATAATGAGGAAAATTCATTTATTGTCCAATTGACCCGTCTGCCCACCCTGTTTATGCTACACAACAGCTCAGCTAAGGTTATATGGCTGAAAGTCTGTTTCAATACTAGATCCGGTAGGTCAGTTAAGAGCAGAGCCAGAAATTAAATACGAATTTATGTATAGACACTAGTTTTGAAAATTTCATTTCTCATAACATTTCACTATAAACGATTAATACTAAAATGATCTATCTCCACATTTTAGTATTAGAGTGAGTTATTTCCATCAAAGTTTAACTAGCTTTAAGGTTAAGTTAGAAAATATAAAAAATGTTATTTCCTTTTGGACAAACATTGTTATTGCATCGAATATTGATATTCAACATCTCCCATATATGCAGAAATTTTATGATATATCATGCATTATAATGATTGATCTCAATTTCTTTGAAAATTAGACTGATTTAAACAACGCGCCAATGTAGAAGAACGCCGTTCATTTCTACCCATCAAATTTGCTAATAAGGGTTTGGATGCTATTAACTTGGCCAATATCTTGCATCACAAAAATGTAAAAAACAAAATACCCCCATATTTCAAACACACATCAGTCCCAATCATTTCGTACACCTATACTTCACCAATCGCGTCTAAAATTTTCAACCATAAACGTGTATTGCAAAACCTTACCACCGACGACCTCAAGTCTAAACCACCCGATTGCTAATGTTCTGATTCACCATACAGATATAGTCCCTGTGGTCACGTCATTACGGGAGATTTGAGTATAATTGAAAACAAATCTCTCCGTGATGTCCTTGCAAAAGGGCCTAAATTCCGTGAACAAAATTTCAAACTTCTTATGGATGCTGTAGATGACTACGCCAGAAAATGGATTAAGCGTGAACAAGATGAAGACCTTGATTCCCTTTTGGAGTGGATTAAGGCTATGAGGTCGATGATTCTTAAACGAATCAATCAGCTACGAGGGCCAATGAGAACTAAAGCATCATCAATTTTCAAAAATGCTGATGTGGCAAGTTACTTGTCCTCCATTCATGACAAATATGTCGTCGTTCCTGCCGATAAGACCCCAAATAATATCATTTTTATTTGCAAAAATCATTATATAAATTGTTTAAAGAAAAAACTAGGCATTGATAATTCCAACGGCAATCCAACTTACGCAGCTACTACTCTGTCAAAGGAGGAGATATTACAGAACCATAAATCTGTTTTGCTTTCCTTCGGGATTTCCACCAAGGATGAAGACACAGATCTCCCCTCTTTGTACTGGGTACCTAAATTACATAAACGCCATACAAAGAACGATACATCGCTGGATCTGCCAAATGCTCTACAAAACCTATATCTAAATTGCTAACCTCCATCTTGACAGCTGTTAAAGAGGGCCTTCAAAAATACTGTGATACTTGCTTTTCAAGAAGCGGTGTAAATGAAATGTGGATTTTGAAAAACTCCAAAGATCTACTTGACATCTTAAACTCTAGATCATTATCACACTGTAACAGCATTAAAACTTTCGACTTCTCCACACTTTACACTATTATTCCTCATGAACAACTAAAATCTCGGCTGAAAGGTTTGATTCATAGATGTTTCTCACGTAAGAACGGTGAACGAAGATATAGGTACATTGTTGTAGGTAGAGAACAAGCCTACTTTGTGAAAAATGACTCGGAATCGGAGAAAAAATATACAGAGGAAGAAGTGATTAAAATGTTAGCGTTTCTGATCGACAATATATTTGTCCAGTTTGGAGGACTTGTTTTTCAACAGACTATCGGAATTCCTATGGGCACAAACTGTGCGCCTCTCCTACCCGATCTGTTTCTTCACTCTTATGAAGCTGAATTCATCGAAGGGCTTCTTCAAAATAAAGATAAAAAAACTGGCACAATCCTTCAATAGAAATTGACAACAGAGGGAGACTTCAAACTAAGCTGTACGACAAACGCGATGACTTCACCTTTCCAATAGTAAACTTCCATTTTCTTTGTAGCAACATCCCAACAGCGCCGGCTTCGCTATTCAAGAGCCTGTGTTCGATACAGTGACTTCCTTGATAGAGCCCGGTTGCTCACAAATAGGCTACTTCAACAAGGGTATGTTACCCAAAACTTGAGGTCATCCCTGCAGAAGTTTTACGGTCGACATCACCATCTTGTGTACCGCTATGGGATATCTGTTTCCCACATGATAACAGATCTTTCCCTTTAAAGCTTAATTTTTGTTTCCTCTGCCGGATTTGACTGTACTACCGGATTTGACATGTTCAACACAGCGGGTGTCTTATAAGAAGCAGGAGATGCTAACTCTACCTGTGCACCTGATCTCACCCATGGTTTTTTTATTGAGTCCGTGTTGTTCATCTTTGTGTGTGTGTGTCTTCATTTTTCTTTTCTGTGCCGTACCCATGTTGTGTCTCTGTTTTTCCCCCTTTTTTGTTTCTGGTGTTGCCATTGTCCTTGGATTGTTCGCTTTTGGATTGACAGTTCGGTTCTCACTTACTTTATCTCCTTTTAACATCCATTCACAGACACCTTAAGATATTTTGATCAAAAGTATGTTTGAATTTGTCTTAGACAGACATTTTGCTAGCCTTTTCACCGCAAAAATAATACCAATACCAAGACTTATTTTGAATTACTTTAAATGAACAATTAAAAGACATACCTGTTTTCCATCCTTCATACTTCTCCCATTCGTTAACTTTGGTCACATGATAGCATTTAAGTGCATTGATTGGGTTACAACTTGAAACATTCTAATACTGAATTCAAACCAAGTTTGGAGATAGGTCATTCAATTACTGTTTATAACTCTAAAAGGACAAGGTCATTTAATTACTGTTTATTACTCTAAAAGGACAGCCCTGGGGACAGTGAAATTTTGTATAGAGATAGAACATGGACAAAATAGTTAAATGCAACCGGCAGCTAAAATTTGGCAAAAATGGAGTTAGATCACTTTTATTCTCATGCGATGATATGGCAACTAACAATCCTGTCAAATTAAAATGAATTCTGACTAGCAGTTTCGGAGGAGTTGCGTCCACAAGATTTGCCATTGTATAACAATGTGGAAAAAAAAAAACAGAGTCCCATTACTCCCACAAAATCTGACGAATCATAATGTCAATGCGATATGATCTAGTACTGATGGTGACTTACAATCCTGTAATATGTGAATGAATTCCGATCAGCGGTTTTTGAGGAGTTGCGTCCACAAAGGTGTTACATACGAACAGACGGACGCAGACCATTACTAGGTCCCTACGTCGCGGTGCGGCGGGGAAAATGACCTGGAACCCGTCAGCTTGTCTGCGATCACTTCGAATTATAACCCAATTATGTACTGATTTATGCATATAAATTGATACACAACACCAAGACTTCCGATTTTGCATTCGTATTGATAATACCAATTACAACCTTACTATTGTCATTTAAAATTTCCTTACTTAAGCACTTATTTCAACATTTTAGACAATTTAATGAAATGCCGCATTGAATGTAATGAAAGTGCGTGAATTTGACAATTTAATCCCACAACCTCCATCAAAAACCAATCAAACGAAATGAGAAGAAAAATTGTTTTGCAACAATATTCAAACCAATATCCACGCTTGAACTGCTGGATGATATCTTAATATACTTGATGTAATAAGGAAAGATCATATCTTTTAACCATTATCAGTGTAAAAATGATAAATCTTGACACATCAGGGCATATATAATCTGATGTAATGTCGCTTACATTTATTTTATCAACTGTCATGAGAGATTGCATCGGATAAGAATTATATGTCATCTCGTGTAAATTTATAAAGTACTCAGTCAGTAATGAATTGAATCACAATTATGTAATCTTCATTGTCTGGGTGTTTGGAAAACTCCTGACATACATGGCAAATTTCAATATTCAGAATCATTCTACAACATTTGTCTATCTTATATTCAAAAGAATGGCTTGACTATTTTCAATCAGGAATTTACCTTTCGCCTTATGTTAAATGATATATATGTTACAGTAAATAGGTGAAATCAGAAATTACTGGTAATTACTAAACAAATCATTTAATACCGGTAATTACTAGCCATATTAGGAACTACATGTACATGTATTTACTACTTGTTTCAGTGAATCACTGAATTTTGGGGTCATTTTTACAGCTTTTGCTAACTTCAAAAAGTATAATACAATTTTAGTATTAAAGAAATTTTAAGTCCTGCTAGAACAGTAGTAAAAATAAAGTTTGAATTTGAACTTGTAGTTTGAAAAAAAATCAATGAAAATCTAAATTAATATCCAGATCATATAGTAAGTAGTATATCCTAATGTGTAGTTATCAAAAGGGGCTAAATGCAAAAATTACCAACTTTGGAAGTATGAAGAGATGAAGGGGCACAGCGAAATCAGAGTATTGTAGTTAAAGCCAAAATGTAAATAAAAATAAAAAATTCAAGACATAAAAGAACAAAGTTCCACAACTGCAGTTAATTTTAACTAACTGACCACGCTGACAGGGTGCTCTCTTGGAGGTCTGCTATGGCTAATTTACAGTGTATAATGATATAAGTCAGTGCTTTTGTTTTATGTGTTGTCTTGTATGTAATCCTGTTATTTGTTAGTTTTGTCTTTGTCGATTATGTTTGTGGCACAGATTTGTCCTTGTTATTGTCTTAAAACAAAAAGAGATGTAAAAATGCTTTTCAAAGTTTCACCTTGGTGCTGTTTGAAGGTTAGGGAAGTAACATGCACCATGGATTTTAATATACAATTATGGCCCGCTGTTAAGGGAAAAATCCATATTTGTCAACCTGAGAAGGGAGGTGTTTCCCGAGGGCTCTGGCCGAGGGAAACCATCCCTCCAAGGGTTGATAAATCTGGATGTTTCACGTGAAGGGGGCCATAATTGTTTTATTATATTTTAAACAGTTTGATTAATTCCAAATCATGAGGTCTTTTTATGGTTTTAATCTCACAAGGAAGACTGCTAGTGATTTTTAGATTCTACAGGGTTGTTTCTCTCTGTGACGTCATATCCGGATCGTTCAGCAGGAAACAACAGGGTTGTTCCCGCAGTGATGTCATATCGAGGTCGTTTGCTAAAACATCTGAGTTATGAGTTATTTTGAAGTCACGTGCTTTCATCCAATTAAAAATCTTCTCTTACTTAGTAATATATATATAATAATTGGTTTTGTCTACAGGTTAGAAAATGACAATAACCAATCAGCCACCCAACAGATATTCAAACATCATATTTTAATTGGCTGTGTTACGGGTGCCATGCGTGGAGTAGATCAGGCTTACCCTTACGGAGCACCTGATGATACCTGTTTTTATAGGGGTTCACACTGGTAGTGCTTTAGTTTTGTGTCGAACTTGTTCATTTTTGTTTATTTGCCTTGTCTTTGTCATAGTCTCATGTCTCAATTCGTGTCGCTGTGAATTGCCGTGATTTTGGATTTATTATTGTCGAATTTCCCCTTTCCTCGTTCTTGCTACGGTACTCGTTTGCCGATGTAGTAAAGGCCTTCTATATTTAGGTAGGCTGTTTTTTGTAATGATAAAATTTGATACACTGATCAATATTATCTGCTTTTTTTGTTTTTTTGTTGTTTCGTATGTTCGATGCTGAAACTTAATATTGCTTTCGAAGAGCAATATCTTTCACCTAAAACTTTTTGAATACCAGTTATTGTATTGATATTACAATTTAGATAGTTTCAGCTTTGCATCTCAAAAATTAAAAAAAAAAAGATTTAAGAAATAGGAATACATGTAGCAGACGACATTAGGTTTCAGTTGGTTATACAAAAGTGTGACAATCCTGAACATATGAAAAGTGGCATTTTCTATTGAATTAATTGTGACACTCCCCAACTAATAAAATGTGACTTTCTTCTGGAACTTCTTGACACCATTCCATGGTTAGGCTGTTATCCTTTTTGTTATTACATGTATTAAAGTAACATTAAAATACAAGTACAAACATTTGT
This sequence comes from Modiolus philippinarum, assembly GCA_002080025.1. Lineage (NCBI taxonomy): Eukaryota > Metazoa > Mollusca > Bivalvia > Mytilida > Modiolidae > Modiolus > Modiolus philippinarum. The sequence continues at coordinate 13,161 of MJUU01062457.1, forward strand.
ATATGAATAAACTGTAGCACTGTAATATAGAACAGAATTTGTCTTTAAACTCTATTTAACTTTGCTACACGTTAACACAGCAATTCGGACCAACTAGACTAATAAGGACTGGGCAGGTAGGTATGTTCATTACTTTTCCTTTTAGCTATAGCAAAAATCACGTAGACCAGTGCGAAAATTACAATGTCAAATACAAGGGGGATACCTTCAGTTTGTGCAGTGAGAACTGCAATATGGACCAATTTGTTGAAAATGTGGTCAACCCTTCAATGGGTTCTGTAGCAGTTGGCAACGCATGGCAGCTTACAGTTTATACTATTAGTCTGAATTGTAATGTTTGATCTTATGAACCTTACTTTCGAAAGCTGTTTCATAGAGAATACCCTAAAGTGAAAATTTGGAATTCAGAACAACTTTGCTTATTGGCTAATTTCTGCTGGACGTTGTTAGGTGTTTTGCAATAGTGGACATAAGGTAGCAGATACCTATGTAAAATATCTTTTTTCCTTTCAAATTCAAACATTTATCATAATATAATCATCATTTTACATGTATTTTTTGTTTGGTTTGTTCTTTTAAATGTTAAACCAAAGCACTAAGCTTAGCTTCTACTGTCCCTGTCCCTTAATTTATTAGTAATGCCCAATATCATCAGCCAGTTAATAACGTTACTACTCACTAATCTGATATTCTAACGCTTTTCATCTTCTGATCATTTGTCAAACTGTATTTGATGGTTGGTAAATACGCATAAAAATTCATTTGTTTTTGGTCGTTTTAACCTGGATATGGGATGTTGTCTCCTTGACATTTACCCTATTTCCTTTCTTTTTCATATTTAAAATTTGTAATTAAAGGTAATTTCTAGGCTGTTTCAGGAATTACATGTACAAGTATTTACTAAATGCAACAGGAATTACACGTAATTCCTAAATATAAGAAATTACATGTAACCACTAATTACTCCTATTTAGTGTAGCACATATTTAAAAAATCGATATGGATAATGAACATGAGACCATAACAATAGTTAAACCCAACTGCAATAAATTTTAATGAGCTGTTATCTGTGTATTATTATTTGCTTGTTTCAAACAAAGTTTATTTATTGTATTCGCAAATATTAAATTTATCCAATTTACATTTGTTATTGGTAGAATTAGAAAATAGTTCATGGCAGGTATATGTCATTTAACCATGGCTACGCCTTTATTTTCGAATTTAACCTAGAGCTTTAGCGAGGGGTTAAATGTACGAAAATAAAGGCCCAGTCCATGGTTAAATGACAATACCCATATACCTGCCTCGAATTATTTCGATTCTAATATAACAAAAAAATGGAATTCCTGTTCTGAAGCGACCTACAAAAAGGCGGATTCCCGTTTCCTTTGATGTCTGTGTCTGACGTCAAAATACACAATTTGACGTTTTGTTAAGAATCCAACTTGAAAGCAAAAAAAACGCATTTACGTAATCTGAATGGCATGATTAAGTTTAAAAAGTTCTTAACATTTATTTTCGTCAAAAACTAAGACGATAAAAATTAAAAACACGGTTGTTTAGCATTCCTTTCCTCTTATCTGATACTTTTTGTGCATGTGCGAAGTATATGGTTATCAAGTATTATACTGGTTGGCGATTGATAAGAGCCATGCTAGAATTGAGAAATTGTTTATGGAAGGTAAATGGCTATTGGAAATCTGTTAGCCATGGGCTGGGCTTTTATACTCGAATATAACCCAGAGTATAAGCGAGGGGTTAAATGTACGAATATAAAGGCCCAGCCCATGGTTAAATGACAATAACCATATACCTGCCATGAATTATTTCGATAGAATTTTCCATTCTGTAGCGACATAAGAGAGACAGATTTCCCGCCTTCATTGCTTTCTGTGTCTGTGACGTCACAATAAACAATCCGACGTTTGAAAAAAGATGCAAGTTCAAAATTCAAATCGAAAGCAATACACATTTACGTGTATGAATGGCAAGATTTAGTTAACTGTTCTTTACCTTTATTACCTCCATAAACTACGACGAGTAAATATAAAAAAAATATTTTTGTTTTTTTTCCTGTTTACTCATATTTCGATACCATTTGCGCATGTGCGAAATATATGGTTATCGAATATTTTACGAAAGGATATAGTTATCGAGTATTATTCTAGTTGATGATTAACAGGAGCCTTGTAAGAATTGAGGTTTAAACCTTCCAATGTCAATGGGGGTAATAACAAAATTACGGAACAGAGAAGTCAAGAGCCGAAGTCCATAAAACAAAAAGACATTTCAGGTGGAAACCACCGGCAAAATTGTCGACCGCATTGATCCTGACTTGGTACAGGAATTTCAAAAGAAATGGTGGGTTAAACCGGTTTTGATGACGAAATGATAAAAGTTATTAAGGGCTACGCAGCACATGGCGACCACTGAAAGATGACCAAGTGAAATTTTGACACGGTAAAGAGCTTGAGACATTAAATAGATAGACACATAAATAAGGTTGATATAATAAAGAGTTTGATACAGTAATTAGCTTGACCCTAATTGAGGAGAATACAATTAGCCCTTTTGACATTGCGCAAAAATCTGGTAATCATAACTGAAAACTAGCATAAAAGGCATGCAAAGACCAGATGCTCACACATGAGCCTGGATCGCTTAAGTAGTGGCTATTGATCAAACAAGATTTTGACACAGGGTTAAATGGTTAATCTGAGGTGAAAACTAATTGGTAGTAAAATCATTCAACTGGTAGATAATTTTCATGTAGAATTGTCCAGTTGATATCAATTTTGATGTATGAATTGTTTTTTTTTTTAGAAAAAACAATTACATTTTCCTATTGAGTTCCATGATAAACTAAATTTCCGTTGGCAGCCATTTTTTTTATTTCTGATTCGTACGCATATATAAAATTTGGTCAATGACCATCAAGTTAGCATGCCTAATTAATATCAAATGACATATGAAACTCTTTTCAAGAATTAGCAATTTACATCATTTTCGAATAGGGTCTAATGTCAAGTAACTGAGAACCGAACTGTCAGTCTCAATCTTAGAACAATGGCAACGTCGGAAAAACAAAGAAATAAAGACATAACATAAGCACGGCACAGAAAAGAACATGAAGACACACACATATACAAAAATGAATAACACGGATCAAATAAAAAAAATGGTGAGATTAGGTGTACCGGTAGAGTAAGCATCTCCTGCTTCTTATAAGACATCCGCCGTGTTGAAAATGTCAACTCCGGTAGTAAAGTCAATTCCGGGAGAGGAAAAAAATGGTTGCAAAGAGAAAAACATGTTGTCATGCGGGAAACAGATATCCAATAGCGGTCCACAAGATCGTGATGTTGGCCGTTAAACTTATGTTGTTATGACTTCAATCTATAGGTAACATACCCTTGCATAAGTAGCCTCTTTCTAAGCAACTGAGGTCTGTCAATGTAGTCACTATATCGACCACATGCCTTTGAGTAGCAAATGTGTTGGGAGCTGTAATCTCCATATGCCAGTGCTTTTTTTTTATATGTTGCTACAAAGAAAAAGGAAGTCAAGCTATGATTTGCAGTGGCGACCATCTTGGATCTATGATCGGTACATAAATCGTATACTTTAATGACCATCATATTACCATGCCTCATGAATATGAAACGGTTTTCAAAAAATTAATTATTTACAAAACTATGCTTCCCATTGGCAGCCATTTTGGATTAGTGAACGGTACAAATATATAAAATTCAGTAGATGACAACCACGGTTTTCGAGTTATTTGAAAAAAAAACAATTTACCCCTATGCTCTTTTTTAGTATCAGCGGTCATGTTTGATCTTCGGACTACTCGAACACAATTGTGAAACTGCATATCCTGATAATGATTCAGTCCAAGTTTGGTGACAATTGTTTCAGAGGAGATTGTTTAAATGGTTGATGGACGGACGGACGGACTTCGGATGCAAAGTAGAGGCAAAATCTCACATGGTCTTTTAGGCTAGGTGAGCTAAAAAATCTCATGAAATTCAATGAAAAGTTAAACTTGAAAGTTATATATATATATCTAAATTTGAAATTGAGGCACTGCCATTCCCTTATAATTAAAGCAGGGAAGTTCAAGAATTATGGCAAATACTAAAAGGAGTAGAGCCAAAAAGAACCAAACATGGCCCAGTATTTTTACCGAAATTGAATTGTCACATATAAGAATTCAAGAAGCGAATGCCACTAAAAAATCCGTTAAAAATCCGTTAAAAAATGACTTACTTTGGAAAATAGCAATTTCGCCTATTTGACGAATATAGCCGGACACAGTAAGAGCTACATTAAATCTGTTTGCTTACTACTGCAAAAAGTCAATCGAAATCCGATGATAAATAAAAATTCTAGGTAATCTCAATGTTTGCAATTTTGACCTCGTTTGGTCCCTTATAGCTCGGAAACTAAATTATGACACAATTTTAACCATATTGATTTTTCAAAGGGAATCAATGCAATAAAAAACTACAGCAAAATCGGATTAATAATCAAAACAAAATGTTTTGAGATTTTTCCCTTTTTGGCCAATCCATCTCATATGCGACGTGAAATAAATTGACATATTACTGATAAGAAACTTTCTCAGGAACACACACAGATAAAACCAATTAAAATCTGATAAATAATAAATATTCTTTAGCCAAATATATGAAAACAGCCAATTTGTTCTTAGTTTAAAAAACGGTTAGGGTTACAATAACCAAAGCCTTGCAATTGTGAAAATGAACATTGTTTTAAAATTTCTTAAAAAAACGTTTTTGAAGCCAAATTCATATTAGCAGTATCTGAGAATGTGTTTATTTGAATAAAACTGAAAAAAATGTTTAATCTCGATCGAATACTCGTGACGAGATTATATTTTATTGCTTCCTTTTGGAACCCTTGCTTTCCATTACAATGTGCTACTTCTAATAGAACAATTCAGTGGGCCATTACCGTGTAAAAAATGCCTGAGAATATGCGAAACTAGACATTTTGGTAAAAAATCTTTAAAGCCTGTGTCCCTTTTTGGCCACTTTGTACGACAAGTGGGTTTAACAAACTTTTATGATGTACAGACTAACAAAATTACAAGTTAAGAAATAGACGACGAGGACCAAAATTGTATAAGTTATTGATACTGGTGATATTTTTTTAAATGGTTGTGATATTATATGTTTAGATTTTCTGTACAATGGAAGGAAAACGACCTAGCTTATATTTGCCCTCCATAAGCAATGAGGGGATATGGAGTAAATGCACATCAGACAAAGTCTCCACAAAAACATTGCAAAATCAAGCAATGGAACATCCCTTGTCGTTCCTCATCTTGAAGTAACCATGAGGTCTTCAACAATGACCGATGCTCATACCTCATAGTATGTTCAAGACGGCCCCTAGCACCGGTTCGAGCGGAATTCACACATAGATGTCTACCAAGCCTACATCCATGTTTTTTTGACAATGGATGCATTATCGTCAACAAACACAATATACACTGGCGAAGTGTTCTTACAACTGCTGTTAAACGGTGCCCCACAAAAAGACTAACAGAAGACGAACACAAAGTTTAAACAATCAAAGGGCACTCATCGAGTCAAAGGGAAGAAATATTGGCATAACAAAATTGCATGGGGAATCTTTTTACGGATTCAGCACTGCATGAGAGACAAACTACAGTCTGAAATAAGGAAGGGATATGGAGTATATGCACATGACACGAAGTTTACAAATGACTTAATACCGAAGTAACTGTGAATTTAGATTCTGCATATGCGCATTTCGACAACGTATGTCTCTTCAGTGCAGATAAAATCTAAACGTTTTGAAGAACATAAACTCGGAGATGTTTAAAAACTGATAGAGAACAAATAACCAAAATGATGTATATGTTAAGCTAAAATCAGTTAAGGACAGGGATTTGCACGAGGGAGATACTTCTTAGTTTTTAACAAAATTTACAAAAAGTTAGATATTGTAAGGTTCCAAATAGAATCGGCTTTCGGGTCTGTACCGAAATACTGACTACTGGCTCGGTGAATACCCTCATGGACTAGTAGTCCACCAGCAATGGCATCGACCCAGTGGTAACAAATTATTAATACCGAAGTTACTGTGAATTTTAATTCTGCATATGCGCATTTCGATAACGTATGTCTTTTCAGTGCAAATAACATCTAAATGTTTGGAACACCATAAACTCAATGATATAAAAACTAATAGAGAATAAAAAACCAATATGTTAAGCCAAAATCAGCTAAGGACAGGGCTTTGCATGAGGGAGATACTTCTTAGTTTTCAACAAAATTTACAAAAAGTTAGATATTGTAAGGTTCCAAATAGAATCGGTTTTCGGGTCAGTACCGAAGTACTGACTACTGGGCTGGTGAATACCCTCGGGGACTAGTAGTCCACCAGCAATGGCATCGACCCAATGGTAACAAATGACTAAATACCGAAGTTACTGTGAACTAAATTCTGCATATGCACTTTTCGAGAACTTATGTCTCTTCAGTGCAAATAAAATCTAAACGTTTGGAAAACCATAAACTCAATGATATATAAAAACTGATATTGAACAAATAACCAATATGATCTTACTGTTAAGCCGAAATCAGCATGAGGGAGATACTTAGTTTTCAACAAAATTTACAAAAATTTTGGTATTGTAATCGGCTTTCGGGTCAGTACCGAAGTACTGACTACTGGGCTGGTGAATACCCTCGGGGACACGGCAAAAACCAAGCAATAGAACAACACTTATACTGTTGTTATCATCTTGAAGGGTTTTTAATTATCAGTTCTATGTTATGTAAACGGTAAATTTTCATCTGCAGTATATAGACATAAATGTTGCTATGCTAATCAGCAGGTCTCATATAAGTTGCGATTGCAGTATTATGTTACGCTTCTCTTCCATTTGGGATTTGTTTCCACATTTACCAAATTGTCATGAGTACATTGAAAATTGCAATCTTATCATTTCATACTAGGGGAACAATAAAAAACATCATGTTATGTATAAGTTTCGAATTTGATGTATCAAAAGCTATTGATATTATTTAAAGACAATTAGTATAGTTTGTATAAATGGCGTAATAAAACACCTGAGGGATGTATTATTATACGTAATGTATAGCTTCAACAGCCAGAAGATGTAGTAAACAATGGGCGCTTACAACATAAAAAATATTTAAAATTTTCCTTAAAGCGATTGCAGTTAAATGCATATAGAAATGGATTAATTGCGGCTTTAAACCAAAGAAGCCATGTACATGCCTCGAAAAGAAGATCATTTTTACAATCCTGACAGAACGCCACAACTGTTGATTGAATGACATATGGGGCCCATGTAATGAGAAAGACTATCGTTAAAATTGCAAGCGACTTAGCAGCTTTCCTTCCATTTTTAGCTACACTGTTTGGTTGTTTTTGTTTTGTTTTCTTCAATTTTGTAAAAATATTCTTTTTTTGCAGTACAGCAGTTGTTTCTGTCAACGAATCATTGCTCTGAAAAACTGTTGCATCGTTCGGTCGACAGTTTCCATTGAGTCGTGTTGTATATGTCAATCGTTCCCTGGCTATATTTAAAGTTCGAATTTCCTTTACAATCTTTATGTGAATAAATATGAGTATAAGAAGGGGAATTAGAAATTGAATTATAACCATAGCTGACACATAAATTGCATTTAATACTGCTTCCGGTACACAATCGTCGTGTTCGGATGTTCTATGTCCGGTCCAAAGATCCCATCCAACTACTGCAGGACAGTTTAGAACAAAAAGATAAATCCAAGCGACAACGCACTTGATGTATGCATTCTTCGTTGTGTGTGATTGGTCATAAGTTGACCAATGCTGTAATAGATACAGGCGATCGTAACTTATCAATATCATAAGAACTACGGAAACACCAGTCGTTGTGAAGTCAAATACTGAAAACGCTTTACAGAAGTCGTATCCTAGCAACCATACATTGTTTGCGAATGTATATGTTAAATAAACAGGCATTATGATAATTCCAATGAATAAATCACAAATTGCTAAGTTTAGGATATAAACGTTGCATGTTTTATGTAATCCTTTATCACGAATAAAGCAATATATTGTTAATCCGTTGCCTATAACGGCTAGAAGTATCACGGGAATAAGTATAAATCCAGTATAGAATATGTAACTGGTACCAGTCTCCTCAATTTCCTCTGTAGTGTTTAGTAAAAACTTCCTCAGCCCTTTGGCAACAAATTTTGAAATCATCTGAAAAATAAAACAACAAATAAAGGGAAGGTGAAATCGAGGCGTAATTGTGATTTCAATGATAATTGCAATATTGAAAATCAGTTCTGTTTTGCATATCCAAGGGCAAAAATTATATATTCGTAAATTTGACTTCTCGCTCATGCTTCGGATTTAATTTCAAAACAAAGACGCAGACCATTTCACCCAACACCAAATATAAATATCTTTTTTCTTACATTTTTAGTACAGAGAAACTAATATATTTTATTCCGGAGTATCTAGGAGAGTAGGAAAGAGTGTAAAAATCAATACATGTATGTTTGACACTGTAGCAGTGTTCAAGTTCCGTTGAAAATTCATATTCTAACAAGTTTTTCGAATTTTTGAGAATCCATATCTGATTCCACCCACTTGTTTAGTCGTAATCGCTATATATCTTAAGGCTACAAATGAATAAATAAATATCTTTATTTAGAGATAGTAACTTATTTGAATTAAACCAAATTTAAATAAGGCTCTCCTTCTAACAAACAGAATAATATATATACATATAGATATCAGCAAATATAAAAAAAAAATCAATAACATCAATATACAAATAATATACACATCATTAGCTTAATAGCAAAAATAATATAATCTATTAGGAATTTAACAGTTTATTAACATTTTTTAATTCATAAATAGTTTTCGAGTTTTTGATAGCATTCGGTTGAGAGTTCCATACTTTTGGTCCACTAAGCTTGTTTTATATATTTCCGTATTTGGTTTTTAGGACAAGAAAATTGTCTGATGATGAAAATCTGGTATTGTATGATTCATTGTCTTTTGAAGAAATACTAGTAAGTCGATTTGATAAGTATTCCGGGGCTAATTATACACCAATAATGCCTTGTGGTAAAGTATTCTTTTTTTATATTGGAACGATGCCACATTCTTCAAATAGTTTGATAGATAATTTTGTAAAATTGTGTTCATCTAACATAATTCTTGCAGCTCTTTTTGTAATTTTAGTAGGCTTTCAATCAGATATTTACTACAGTTTTATAGGCTATATTTGGACTGCAGCAAGTAATGAAGTTAAGAGCTTAAAGGGGGATTGTGTTGTGTATTTGGCAGACCTAGTAACGTGTTCCTGTTCTTCAGGAGATTTATGTAATTAAAATGTAGGTACCCAGTAAATTAAAAGGAAGGCTGCTGTTTTCTTCACTTAAGTTGATATAAAAAAGACAATACTGTGATGTGATGTTTAGGATCATGCAATAATGAAATACAGTCATTTACTGTTGGCACAATATGTCTCACAATAGTTCGCCATATAAAATTTCCGATTTGCCATTGAATATATATATATAAATTTCCACCATGAATTGTGTACATTAACAAAATATTCTTATTTAAGATTTTACACTTGAAAAAATATGTCAACATGTTCTATATATTCATTAGTATTCAAATCAAGTAAGTGGGAACCGAACCGTCAGTCTAAAACGAACAATCTAAGGACAATGGCAACGTCTGAAAAACAAAGAAACAAAGACACAACATAAGCACGCCACAGAAAAGAAAATGAAGACACACATATATACAAAAATGAACAACACGGACCAAATAAAAACATGGGTGAGATCAGGTGCACCGGTAGAGTAAGCATCTCCTGCTTCTTATAAGACACCCCCGTGTTGAACATGTCAACTCCGGTATTAAAGTCAAATCCGGTAGAGGAAAAACAAACTTTAGTGGCAAAAAAAAATCTGTTGTCATCTGGGAAACAGATATCCCATAGCGGTCCACAAGATCGTGATGTCGACCGTAAAATTTCTGTAGTGATGACCTCAAGCTATGGACAACATACCCTTGCACCCTTGCTTAAGTACCCCATTTGTAAGCAACCGAGCTCTATCAAGGTAGTCACTGTATCGCCCACAGGTCCTTGAGTAGCGAATGAGTTTGGAGATGTAATCTCCATATGGCGGTGCTTTAGAAATGTTGCTACAAAGAAAAGGGAATTTGACTATTGGAAAAGTGAAGTCATCGCGTTTGCCATAAAGCCTGGTTTGTAGTGTACCTCTGTTGTCAAATTCAAGATGAAGGCCAAGCAACGAGGCTGATGTGGAAGTATCTGTAGTATCCTTAATTTCGAACTCTTTTGAATAGATAAGATGAAGAAAATCACCAAAGCAAGCAAGAATTGTTTAATGATAAAATATCATCTATATAACAGAAGCTGAAATTAAAGGACTGGACCAGTTTTTTTAGCTCACCTGGCTATGCCAGGGTGAGCTATTGCCATCACTAGGCGTCCGTCCGTCCGTCGTCCGTCCGTCGTTAGCTCACTTTCAAAAATCTTCTCCTCTGAAACCACTGGGTCAAATGGAACCAATTTTTAACTGAATCATCATCAGGGTATCAAGTTTCAAATTTGTTATTTTGTATGTCTTAGGTCAAACAACATGGCTGCCGTTACTAAAAATAGAACATGGGGGTAAATTACAGTTTTTGGCAAATAACTCAAAAAACGTTACAGATATCAAAAATTTGTCTGAAGTAAAAATGATCAGCATGAAAAGATCTACCCATGCTGAAATTTTGAAGAAAATCTGATGACCCGTCTAAGAGTTATTGCCCCTTTTCCGTAAAATTTTCAAAATTGTGATGTTTTTTTATTTTTTATTAAAAAAAACTATAACAGATAGAGGTTAACTTTAAATTGCAAAAATGTTCAGCATGTTAAGATCTACCGACATGGATATTTTGAAGAAAATCCAAGGACCTATATATGAGTTGTGGCCCTTTATTGGTCAAATGTTTCGTAAATTTTTACTTTTTGTCCTATATTTCAAAAACGCTTTAAGATAGAGGTGAAGTTTAAATTGCAAAAATTTTCAGCATATTAAGGACTATATTTTATTGAACACGTTTAAGTTTTCGACCTCTTCCAAGATGGCCGCCAGCGGGGAACTTAATTTACTATTTGATCTAATGGGAAAATTCATGCAGAGAACTTCTTCTTGAGAACCATCAAATGGATTTGAACCAAACTTGGCACGAATGTTGCTGATGAGGTGCTGAACAAGTGTTCTTATTTTGGTGCCGATCCGTTATCCAACATGGCCGCCAGCGGGGATCTTAATTTCAACATTGGACCCTATCGGAAAATGCATACAAAGAACTTCTTCTTGAGAACAAATGGATGGATTTGAACCTAACTTGGCATGAATAATGCTTATCAGGTGCTGACCAAGCGTTACTACTTTAGTGCCGATCCGTCATCCAACATGGCCGCCAGCTGGGAACTGAATTTTAACATTAGACCCAATTGTAAAATGCATACAAAGAACTTTTTTTAAGAACCACTGAATTGCTTTAACCCATACTTGGCATTGATGATGCTTATGAGATGCTGACTAAGTATTTTCCGTCATTGTATATGACCCACAGCATTGGTCCCTATGGGAAATGCGCACAAAGATCTTCTAGAGAACTACTGAATGGATTTAAATCAAACATGGCAT
>MJUU01062457.1:25033-35686 GCA_002080025.1 Modiolus philippinarum
ACCAAGTGTTGTTTCTTCGGTGCTGATCCATCATCCAATATAGCCTCCAGCAATGAATTAGACCCTAAGGGGAAATGCATACAAAGATATAATAGAAAACCACTGAATGGGTTCAATTTAAACATGCATAAATGAAATTTGTGAGATTTTGACCAAGTTTGTTACTTTGGTGCTGATCCGTCTTCCGACATGGCTACCAGTGGCAAAACTTAGTTTAACATAGGACCCAATGGGAAATGCGTAAAAAGATCTTCTGCCCTGAAACTGCTTGAAGAATTTCAGTAGATTTTTTATATGATTATCCTTGGCTGACCCTCTTCAAAGTTTTATGTTAAATAGCTGCCAGCAGGGAAGGTGGTTAACATAGGCCCTTGAAGTTTTGAAACTGCATTCAAAAATCATCTCTGAAACTGCTTGAACAATTTTAATTCAATTTTATAAAAGTTTCTGATTTTTATGTACATACACAACCAAAGATGGACCATCAATTTGGAATTATAGCCCTGCATAGGACCCAGGTGAGCGATACAGCCCCTTGTTATCTTTTTTGTAGAATACATTCGATGAATTCAGCTTCATATGAGAGGAGAAATAGATCTGTTAAAAGAGGTGCACAGTTTGTATCCATTAGAATTCTGATAGTCTGTTGAAAAACAAGTCATCCAAATTGGACAAATATATTGTCGATTAGAAACTCTACCATTTAAAACACTTCTTCCTCTGTATATTTTTTCTGTGATTCGTATTTCACAAAGTATGCTCATTGAAGATCTTATGGTGGATTTGAGTTGTTATTACTCCCTTTTGGGTTGTTGTCTCTTTGACACATTCCACGTTTCCCTTCTTTTTTCTATTGTTTAACTCCCTCCATCGTAGTTTTGTCCTTAGCTATATTTGATATTACTGATTGTTCGGATTTCGTTTGGTTTTTATGCATTTTAAACATATTTTGCAATGATGGATTTCCTATGTTTGGGTTCTAGTGCTCCCGATGAGGAATAAATTTCCGAAATGGCCATACAGCTCATTAAAATTATTGCAGTTGGAGTTAACATGTGTTATGGTCTCATGTTCATTTACTCCATATCCTTTCATAAAATATTACGTGCACCCCTTTCAATAATTTAAAATGAATAATTGATACTAAACTCTTGATATGCTTTCTTAATATTATACTTCAGTATCATCCAATATCTTTTGAAATCTTCAAAAATTTTAAAGAATTTCAAAATTATTGAAAAAACCATCTTTTTGTGTTTTATACATAATAAATGTGTTTATAATATGGCATACCATAATTAAGTTGACGCACAGTGCAAATATATCATAACGTATTTAAGATAAAAATGCAAGATAAATCTAATACATCTGGTTTGAGGTTTTACAGAAAGCATTCTTATATATAATGCTGATAAAATAAGATTTATTAAATGTAACTCATATTTACACCGTTGGTTCTAAAGTGTTTTTGTATAAATGTAAGACATATCGTTATAATTACATCTCAATGTCGCGTATTGATTTTATAAATCCTTGAAATATTTGTGATTGCATTATACAAGGCAATGTTTATGGAATATAAGTTTAAAGAGGTGCCTTTCTGTTATAGTTCCATACATTTTTCAAAGACATGTTAGATTGTCTTCCATTCCGGACTGCTCCGTTTTGATTTTGTTGTTGTTTTTCTTTCTTTGTCTCTTGTAGTCCGTCTGTTATTTTCTGAAACCTTCCGGACTAGGTTTGAATCATAAGCGGAAGACTTTGTTTACGATGAGTCCAAGTACTAAGAAATAAAAAAAAATACCGAAATAACTGTCAATTTAGTTTGTGCATATGGTTATTTTCACAATTTTATTCTCTTCAGTGAAGATCAAATCTGGGAGACCATAAACCGGAAAAGAAATCTGACAGTAAACTAATAACCAAAAACATCTAAACGAAAAGCCAAAAATTAGCTAAGAACAGAGCTTTGCAAAGGAAAATATTCCCTGGTTAAAGCAAATTTTCCTAAAGTCTAAATATAGCAAGTTTCGAAAAAAAAAAAATCGGTTTACGAGTCAGCACCGTTGTACTGACTACTTGGTTGATGAATACCCTCGCGGATTAAATCTCCACCAGTCCCATATTTAATTTTTTAACTCTGTAAATATGTAACTATAAATATACAATAGGTTAAACTTATGACTCTTAGTAATTTTGTATATATACATTGTATAAGACTAAAACGATAAAACAATAAATAACAAAATACCGAGGTTACCGTGAATTTAGGTTCTGAATAAGCGCATTACGACAACTTATGTCTCATCAGTGCAGATTAAACCAAAAAGTGACGAAAAACAAATATAAGGCTTATTTTCCTTACAGTTCTTATCTGTATGATAAACCATAATTGTAGTAACTTATCAAAGTTTTACAATTTCTTTATTTCAGAAACTATTTCAGACAGATGTATTGTTTAAAATGCAAAATATGCAGCTGCATTCAAGATGACAATAACAAATTTGTCCGACTACTCATTTAAGTAGTCTGGCAGTTTCTGTAGTTCATTTTTTTCAGTTTTTAAACTTCTCTATTATGCTTACATATTTATGCCATACGTGGAGCAAATCATACTTACCCTTCCAGAGCGCTTGATGATACCTCAGTTTTATAGGGGTTCACACTGCTAGTGCTTTAGTTTTGTAGCGTTCTTGTTCATTTTTGTTTATTTGTTTTGTCTTTGTCATACTGTCTCAATTCGTGTTGCTGTGAATTGCCGTGATTTTTGATTTACGACTTTAGAGTTTCCCCTTTCCTCGATCTTGCTTCCGTATTTGTTTACCGATGTATTATGTGAGATAGCAAAATCATGTCACCAAATTGCAAAAACTTCTTCCATTTAAAAGACTGTGTTTCATTCTTATTTAAAAGACTCTATTTCATGTTACTGTCAAAGTAACTAGTTTACAAATGTTTTCACAAAACCATATAGTTGTCAAAGTTGGCCGGTCAATCCTCATAAGATTGCTCCTTTTATCAGTTTGTAGATTTTTACAAAGCCATTTGGTTAGAATTAGCCGATCACTAACGTGTTATGTCGTTTCTGCTGAATTTATAATAACAAAGGACCCTTTTGGTTATTTGTTCTCTATAAGCTTTAACATTTTATTCGGTTAATGGACTTCCAAATGTTTTGGTTTTACCTGCACTGATGAGACATAAGTTGTCGAAATGCGCATATGCACAAACTAAATTAACAGTTACTTCGGTTTTTGTTATATTTATGCCATCCCAGACGAATGTTGTTATTCTACGTTTCTTCTGATTATTATATTCTTTGGATTCTTCCAATTTTTCGTCTTATTGATTATTTTCAAATGGTTTGTTTTAATTAAATGAAACTAGGCATGCACTTAGTTCAGCATAAGTTGTGCTTTCTATGACTAAATTCTTCAAAATGGCCTTCATTTTACGTTCCAAATACAAAAATACAAAAGTTGCATAAAAAAAGTTATTGTAATTTAGTATGCTTTACGGGTGTTTCAAGGAGTAACTTCTCAGCAGCATTAAAATCAAATAATATGGGAAATCTACCAATACAACATTTCAAGAACTGATTTGCAGAATGTGTTCATATTTAATATAATGTTCAGTAAGTTGAGAGGAAGGAATTTATGCAATAAAAAATTTCAAAATGGCTGCAATTTGCAAGATGGCAACTTAAATCCGTAAAAAAATCAAGTTTGTTCAATTTAAGAAAATTGATTTCTATGTAGATTTGGTTGTCTTGGGTGACATCGGCTATCGCTGGCAATTGCAAATCTAGTTTACTTTGCTGTTTGATTTTCACAAGTCTAATGATTTTCATTTTGTTACAAATATACCCTGGTGTACAGTTCTAAAGAGACCTTTAGTTTCTATTATTAACTTATAGTAACATTTATTCATATGCAGCATTTTTAACTATTTTCATGAAATTTTAACGTCGAGCGAAACAGTTAACTGTTTACTGATTTCCGGCCGAACTGTTCCATGCGCAAAATAATTGCGCAGTGCGATGTCATTCAGCTTCTACCCGTCTCGGACTTATATTAAAGTTCAAGTTCCCTTTCACAATTTTCAAGGTTACATGTTTTTATTGTTTATATAAGTTAATAAAACAATTATTTCATGCCCATTTTAAGGAAACAACAAAACTATTGTCTCTCGATAATGCAAATGACTTGCGAACTGTTGCCTGAGGCCTTTGGCCTCAGGCAACAGTTCGCAAGTCATTCCAATCACATCGGAACAATAGTTAATCCTGATTCCTTCAAGGGCATGAAATAACTGTAAAATGTCAATCGTATTATGATCTTTTAATTAGGTTCATCAAAATGTTGTCCGAGAGACATCAGAATAATTACTGACTGTTCGTAAAAATGCGAATTGACAATTATTTATGGTGTAAGTATGAAATGCGCGATATATGAGGTTCAAATTCAAGCATTGAAATCCTTTGGTTTGAATAGTTCTAACATAAATGAATCCGGAGATGCTTTTTTGTAAATTCTTCTTTAATGATTTATCTCCAAAATTAAGCGATAAATGCTATTTGAATCAATAATAAAGAATATGGACGAGATGCACATGAGAAAAAGTCTCTACAAATACATGGTACAACCAAGCAGAGGAACAACGTTTTTAATCCGTTGAACAAACTTAACCATAAAGGATAAAAATACATCTTTACATCTGGTTTTTATTGGCAAAAATATTGATCAGCTCCTAAATGCTTTACTCCATAACTGAATTTAAAACATTTTTCATATTGGCAGTGTTTGGCATTGCACAATATCATGTTTTTTCTTTCATAATTGATGATGTTGTTATACGAAATCTGTTTAGAAGCATTTCAATTGAAGTTATACGTGTAAGAAGGCTTGATATTATAGTCAACGGAAATCATGTCCTAAGCTAGCTGTCAGTTACTGCAAGCATTGTCCGGACAGTTCCCGTGTGTATTGTCTTCATGTTTTATGTACTTCATTGTAAGAGTACTCGTCTTGATGAGTTAGACTTTTTTCTGGTTTTATTTTTATTGTGAGTCTTTTTGTGTATTTATTTTTTAGACATTCACCACACATAGGGGAGGGTTTGGATTCTAGAAAACGAGTTTATCCCCACCGCAATTTTTGCGCCTGTCCCAAGTCAGGAATATGTTGGTCATGGGCTTGTCCTTGTCTTCTTATAAAATTTTAGTTTCTTGATATTCAGGTTATTGGATGTGGTTTGTTTCCATTGATTTATTCACTTTTTACCTTTTTGGGGCCATTATGGGCTTACTATATGGTGTGAGGTTTCTCACTGTGTTGAAGACAGTACAGTGACCCTAGATGCTTTGTGTTGGGTCGATGTAACCTGGAGATGGGATGTTGTCTCATTGACATTCTTCCCATTTCCTTTCTTTTTCATATTAATGTTCATCTTCATCTTAAATTTATCATGAGGCCTTCAATAATGAGCTTTGCTCTTAGCTCGTTGTAAGTTCAAGACGGCCACTAGCACCAGTTTGGGCGATTTTTTTTTTTTGCTAAATCACGACCAACGCAACTATCTTATAATACATATTTGTATGCCTTTCACTAATCTATTGAACAAGTTCCTGTTTCGTTCATAATTATCTGTTATTAATTCATCCCAAAAGACATTACTCTGTCGAAATGATATAAATGCTACACTTTGCAAATGGTTTTGTTCAAAAGAAATTTGTAGATAACAAGAAATATATGTTATATTAATATATATTGATTTGAAACGAACAAGTCATATTACTAGTAGAAAGTGGAAGATAACATCAGTTCTTGCATGCATTTAAGTAAATTATTTCTGTATATTGATACTCGCTTGTTAAACGAAAATTACAGGGTGATGCGAGATTATATTATATGTGTTTTATATCCCTTGGGGTAAATTAAGGCGATGAAGGGAACACACGGTGAAAAGGAACCCGTATCCTTTGTTAAGCCCTATTTATTAGTATATTCTGCCAAGATGCTATAACTATCTTTTTTTTGAAATGATATTCCAATTTCACATTACAGGATTTATTGCGATATTTTACTTTGCTTTATTTATACTTACAATAAAATGAAGAGTGTAGAATACGGAAGGAACAAAGGATTTCCAAATACCAAAATCAAAGTCCAGAGGCATTGTTAAAACGATAACACAGGTACAATGGCATGAAACAGCTACAAAACGCAGAAATAAAAACGATACATCAAAACAAAGGCACTAACCAACTGAGAGTGACATCAGGTGTTCCGGATAGATAGGAATGTCCAGCTATGTTAAACAGCACCCGTCAATCTAGGATAAACCCAAAAATGGTAATGTCAAAAAGCGGACAGAATTTAATCTAACTGAAATGTCTGTTTTCATTTGGGACATTGAAATGGCGTATCTTTCAGTGATGTTATGGTAACGGCCAAAGAATATCTTGAGGGATATAATCAACACCGCCGAACAAATCCTTGACTCTGCAGTTCAACAAAAATTGTTACTTGTTCGTTACGTTATCCTGACAAGTTCTTGTTCTTTTATCATATGTTGTCCATAACACGTTGAAAAGTTTTGCATTTTAAGCTTAATTTATTTCCAAATTGTTTTTGAAATATCATACAAAATGTATTAAATCAAAATTACTTGACGATAAAAAAAAGAATCTCTTAAGTTTCATTTAAATTAATTGACGTTATTTTACTTGACATGCGAATGAACTCATGCATATCGAAACATGCCTTGGAATAATATTTTTGACATGAAAAATGGTGTTTTTTTCCACTGGATGACGTAATGACAAAATTAAAGTCAAAATTGTGGCTTAATAGGCTGTATTCCATTTGCGCACTTTTTGGGATAAGGTGCCATTTCATTTGCACATTTTTCAATATTACATTTGCGCACAATTTTTTTTTAATTGACGCATATTTATTTTGTTTGTACCTTATAAACTTTTAAAGTTGAAATTAAGGTGGTTCGGGGGACTAAGCGAAATCCATCAGAATTTTTCATTAGTTTGCAGGATTAAACTTTAAAAACTGAACTTCCAAAATATAAAATAAAACTTTGGGGTCACGGACCATATTAGCTCACAATCTTTCATTGAAACAACGGCAGTAGAATACCGAAGGAACAAGGAAAGTGATGATTACAAAAATCGAAGTCCAAAGACATGACAAAAACGGCAACAGAGAAAAACAAATACAAAACAAGGACGTGAGACGGCAACAATGCACGGAAATAAAAAGGAAGACATTAAGAACTAAGGCACTCATAGTGTGAACTCCCATGAAAACCGGGAGTGACATCAGGCTCTCTGGAAGGGTAAGCATGTCCTGCTCCACTAGTGGCACCCGTCACACTATTAGTGAGTCAATCCGGGGTCGAGTCAAAACCGGGTATGTCAAATCCGTGAAGACGTGAAATCCAGCTGAAAATGTACGTTTTCATTTGGGACACAGATACGTCATATCTGTCAATGTTATACTGACAGCCATAGACTTTCTGAAGGGATGAAAGTAACAAAGGCTGAACAAATCCCTGACTAAGCAGCTTCTGGGACAGTATTTTTGCTCTATTCAAAAAATCACTGTATACGCTACATGCTCGGCAGTAACGAATCAACTGTGAAATGTACACTCCATATGCTGGAGAGGTACATGTAGGTATATTGCTGCTCAGAAAGGGAAAGCTCACAATTGGTAAGTTCAAGTCATCACGTTTGTCATATAGCTTAGATTTGAAACATCGATCTTCGTCAATGTATATCAAAAGTACATTCTAAGTACGAAGCTGAAGTAGGTGTATCAGTAGTCTAATTTCAAACTCATTGGGGATAGATCTGGTGTAAATATTCCTTGAATTTTGGATTATTAAGAGAAAGTACATCGTCTATGTAGCGAAAGCTGAAATTAAAGGACCGAGCTTAATGCTTAATGCTTTTGTTTTTTCTGTGTTAGTCCTTGTAAAAACTTGGCCTCGTACGAGAAATGAAAGAGATCAGCTAAAAGTTGCGCGCAGTAAATCCCCATGGGAATCCCGAAAAAAAAAGATTTTTTAGTTGAAATGTTAATGAAAATTATCATTTTTAACAAATTATTTAAGTTACATCCATGAATTTTGACAAATTTTATATATTGCTAGGCCCTGTATTGATCTTTCTAAAAACAAAGAGAAAAATGGGGGTCACGGAACTTATGATGTAATTATTTCACAAAATCAAAATTTTCATAGTGAATTCTTTGTAAAATATATTTTTTCAAATTACTGAAATTACCTCCTATGTTTAAATTTTCATTTCAAAGAATTTTACAGTATAAATACTATTCTGAATTTTTCGTCCAAAATGAACGCTACACTTAGAGAAATGGACCCATTGTTTGAGTTTTAAGCGAAATATTTTAAAGATTTGTCGAAATTTTAAAATGATTGTATATTTCTTTCATGAAAAATACCTATCAAAGCATGAAAAATGAAAACAACATGGCGGAATACCACCGATCAACCTTAACAAAAGTAATGTCTATTGAATTTCACCTTTCAGCTAATATCAGGACGGGAACAAGTTAATCAATTCATAAAAAGTAAGTAAAAGAAGAAAGAGATAACGTCGGAAGGAAAAACCGGCGTAACGACTTTTGATTGCCACTGGAATACGGGTAGGGGCAGAAACTTTAGCGTTGTATACGACATCTAATGCGTCTGCTCTCTTAAAAGAAATATTGAAGGAGTCTTTCTACTGCATGAAGCCTGGCGTTTCTCCACACAGTTTGACTAGAATGGTTCGAGGTCAGGCTTTCCGTATTATGACCTGACTACCCCGCAAAGACAGGGCATTCCTTTATCCACCACCTGGGGACGCGCCCGGCAGCTCTGTAGCCAGAGCCCCTGAAAACCGATTCAGGTGCCGGGATTAGTTAAGAAAGGTTCAGAACCTCTAACAGAGTGCAGAGTACAAATATCGCAAAATTGCTTAAATTTGGTTAAGCGTTTTCTGGAGACCGGTTAGGGTGATTACTGATTTGCTTTAATGTCAATGGCAAAACACCAAATGGTTAACGATGTACTGTTCGCAGATTAAGTTGCTATGTTCTAAATTCAACCAGAGGCTTTATTTCCATCGACCTTGTTAGCAAATACTCTTTCATGTTGATTCATTCTTAGCAAAGCTAGAATCAAGTAACACAACCAATGGACCAGATACCTTCCACAGGCATTTCAATGATCAGTTCTACACAGCACATACTTCATCTTCGTTTTAATACGTAATATTCTGTTACATCTCCTTTAGTGTAATTTTTAGACTTTTACATGAAGAATTTTATTTTCTAATGAACTTTGTTGTTCGTCTTTGTGTGTGTGTGTGTGTGTGTGTCTTCATATTTCTTTTTTTTTGTGCCGCACTCATGTGTGTCTCTGTTTTGTTTTTCCGATGTTGCCTTTGTCCTTGGGTTATTCGCTTTGGATTGACGGTTCGGTTCTAACTTACCTAACTTATTAATAAAACATCGAACGATATATATATATATATATTTTGTTGTTTTGAGAAAGACTCGGATAGAGTTGAAATATAAACAGTATTTATACTAGTGCTATTCACATTGTTCATACTGAAAGTTTATATATATATATATATATATATATATATATTATATATATTATATATATATATATATATATATATATATCCTACTCAAAGCTCTATTCTCACTTAAGGAAGATATATAGTTCAACTAAAAATAAATCAAAGGAATGTGCATAAATGAAATAACAAAATGGGCGCTAATGAAAAAGAAAAAGTGCGCAAATAAAATAAAAATATGCGCAATTGAAATAATAAATGTGCGCAAATGATATGCAAAAGTGTACAAATGATATGCAAAAGTGCCCAAATGAAATGCACCGACAATGGTAAACAGAACGTTTTTATTGACTTAGTTAAGAATTTATCACTTTTTCTAAAACCAAGGGAGTGTCATCTTTGCTTGCCAAGGGTTAAAATGCTCTCCTCTCATCTTCAACCTCGGCAGATCAAGCTTGATTGCTGAGGCCTCATCTAGGGTTTCGATAGTTTTCAGTTGAACTTGGCTGCATCCAATCAGAATAGTTGAAATAATATTTTATAATATTAATGGTATTGATTTTTCAATTTTGCAAAATTTCAAGGATTTGTAATGTTTCGTTACTTTTGAGAGTTCACTTTCCTTAAATTATTTTTTTTTATTTTGAAAGTATTAGATATCATAAATGATGTTTAATTTTTATAATAAATCATGCTGAAAATCTTACTTCAAAGGGGATAATTTGAAACCTGCGTCTTCAAAAAGGTGGCCAAGGGTGAAGAAGAGAGGAGCGAATCGTAACCCTTGGCTAGCGAAGATGAGGGAGTATATACCTCTTGCGTGCCCCTGTCATAAGCCGATTGTATCATTTATTTATTTACTGCCAGCTCTTTTTTGGTTTATATACACATTTTGGTTTATTGTCTTCAGAATTTTTGATTCGATCTGTACAGAAGACGTATGTAAATATAAAAATACAAAAATACCAAAGTTGCATCATGAACAGTAAAATTTTGTTATGCTGTACACGTGTTTCAAGGAGTAACCTCTCATCAGCAGCATTAGA
>MJUU01062457.1:43850-92957 GCA_002080025.1 Modiolus philippinarum
AAAAATGGATAACAGGAAATATCTACAATGGCTGAAAATTAAAATTCCATGCCAGAATCTGCCTAGGAACTACACAGGCAAAACACGTATAAGACAAAAGACAAACGTAAACACGATAGGAACTCGGGACAGCCGACCAATATTAGCTAAAGCCAGCGGTAGGGTGAAACCGGTTTATGGGTACCCAAACCTCCCTTTTACCTGTCTCATTTTCCTATAGTATAAAGCATACGAATTAAACCAAATACAGGTAGACTACTAACTCCTAAAGGGAGGGAAAAAGACAATACCTAATTTTTAACAATGGGTCAAAGGGTGCTCGCCGCTAAAGTACCGACTAGCTCAAGGAGCCTAGTCTGCTGGTAGACTACGCACTACGGAAGCAAAATCAAACTCAAAACTTCCAGAAGGGTTTCGCAAAAATCATCAGAAATTTCAGTAGACATCGGCAATATCAGTGAGAGGCCAGTATGTGTGCAAAATTTGCAGGTCACTTGGTCTCAAAGTTAATTTAACGAATGCAGGCAAAATGTCTTGTCGATATCGCCTATTACGATAGGAATGTAAGTTACGTCTCAGTTTTTTTTTACTTTTAATCAATTTCTGGCATTTTTAACAATATTTCAGTAAAAACGAGGACTAGAAATGCTCTAAGTAATCAGTTGTACAAGTAACGCCATATTTAGATATCAAATGTTCATATCTTTTATAAACTTCTCAAAATTATTCAACAACTTATGAAAAAATTTGGCTGTGATTAGTAAGGTAACGTTAATTAGAATCGTCAAGAGCAGAACAAACTCATTCGAATCGTACCATTTGAGAAATATACACCCCGTAGGATGGAGCTAGAGGGATGAGGGGAATTAGAAATAGAGAAATCAAAATCACCCCGTTTATCATATTTTTTTTTTATTTTACCAGAGTCAATAACGATAGTTAAATCCAGGAAAGGGCAGTATTTGGAATCATTGTTAGCTTTAATTAATTTCAGTTGTTGCGGATAAATAATGCCTACATAATCCAAAAACTTGGGATTTTCAATCGGAAGGATATCGTCAATATACCTGCTGTTTTCATTGAAAAAGAAATAATATAATCAGTTTATCATTGTTTTGTATGGTTCCGTTTCGAAGTTTTTTTATGAAGTCTCTTTCGTAACAGAAAAGGTAAAAGATCTGCAATTAGATGTGCACAATTTTTACCCATGGGGATACTTATGACCTGTTGATAAATAGTATTGCCAAACGAACAAAAATATTGTCCAGCAAAAGATTGAATGCATCAATCACATGTCCAGGAACAATGACTATTATAGGTAACATTCGAGAAGAATCCTTGCTTTTTGTTATAGCAAACGGACTGCAGACCAGAAAATTTAAAAGACTATTTAACAAGTTGTCCCAATTTGGATTTAATCAAATTATGTAGAATGGTAGTATAAAGTATAAAAAAATATAACTGTAGATAGATGAGACTGGTCTTTGAATTGATTGTAGTTTATGTAAAACTTCTTTACATCCCAAAAGTCATTTACACCAGAGTTTTGGTAAGGTTTTTCATAGTATTTAAAATAACCAACTATATATATGCTGAAAGACCTTTGTGACGGGTGCCACGCGGGTTATGCTCTCTTCACCTGATGATACATACCTAAAGTATTTGGAAGATGTTCTCAAGTTAGTGCTCTAGTTCTGTAGCGCTTTTGTTAAATAACGGTTAAGCCCTTGTCACCTTGTCCCAATCTGTGGTCAATCTGAATGGCTATATTTTTTTCTTTTAATTTCCCGTTTCTCTCATTTTGCTTCGATATTTGTTTACCAATGTATTACATTTTATCTTTGTTACTAGTTTTATTTCTGTGTAACTATACAAGACAACAGGAATATGTGCGATCTTAATGAAATAATGCAAGATGGGTTGTTTTACGTTTCAATATTTTTGGACTAATTTCATGTGTTGAAACTAAGGAGTACCTCCCTCATGCAAAGCTCTGTCCTTAGATGATTTTGGCTTTCTATTCAGATGATATTTGGTAATTTGTTCTCTATCAGTTCTAAACATCTTTGACTTTATGGTCTTCCAAACGTTTAGAATTTATCTGCACTGAAGAGGCGTAAGTTGTCGGGATGCGCATAGGCAGAATCAAAATTCACAGTAACTTCGGTATTTTGTTTTTGTGAACTTAAAATATTCTTGGCATGAAAAGAATGCATATCAAAATAAAAGTTAATTTTAATCGGGAAAAGTTATTTTAAGTAGATTTCATCAGCATTTGTATACGGTGTATATCTGTCGATATGACGTAAAATTAAGAGATAACCATACTGTATTTTAGGATCTGAGGGGGTTAATCGTAGATTTTACTGTCGCAAACTGAGTTTTCCGGCGACGCGTAAGCGGAGCCAGAAAACGAATGTTTGCGACATTTACCCCTGAAGATCCTAAAATACAGTTTGGTTATCTCTATTCTAATGCAAATCCAAAAACAAAACAAAAAAAAAAACATTCAAAATCGATTTTTAAATGACAGGAAGTTTGTTGTGCGGCTATGCCATTACGTTGCTATTGGTTCCGACGGTAAATCGTAGATTTTACCACCTCAAAATTCCGACGCCATCCAATCAAAATCAGCGTTACAAACATAAGTGCATTAGAATAAACGTAAGCATTCAATCTGACCAAAGGTGTTTGTTATTGTCATATTTAATAGCTATTGGCATAGACGTAGGAAAATTAAGATAGATATCTAGACAGATGGCTTTTTTCTTACTTTTTTTAGGTTAAAGCTTCAACATAAACCATTTACAGATAATACTTGAACTTCATTCATACAAAATATACAGCAAAACCACATAAATAGTCCTAAAACATGCCACGCATCTAGGCTAATTTCGAAAACATTACGAGTTAGCCTTACAATTGTAAAAGGTAAATTGACAATCTACCTAGGATAACAGAATACTTAAGTCATTACACCTTTATAGTAGTATTACTCATTTCTAACGTGGTAATTTGTTATAAAATATCAGTTCTCCGGAATTTTTGTAGCTGGACGATTGCATTTATTGATCTTAGATTTGATGTATGCTGTTTTTGACCGAAGTTGTCTTAACGGGTTGCGCTCCTAGATGCTAAAGACAACAAAACCAGAAAAATAATGAGTAATTCAATGTACGCATTGAAATAATAAATGATATATGCGCATGATTTACTTAGTTACACGATTGAGTAGTTTCGGAAATTAACTAGGTAATGGCCATAAATATTTTACATACCAATAACGTTTAGGTATGGTGCTTTCTAAATTCCTCTCTTTATTCATAAGAGCTATTCTTTGTCACTGGCACATGTAACTTTCATGTTCATTTGTTTTTTAAAGTACATTTCGAAATGTTTTACTTAATAACGTTAATCCTATTGAAATTAAAATATTTTATGTAGTTACGATAGAAGCATTCTTAATAATTCTGAACAAGGAATCAATAAAAGTACCTGAATATGCAATGAACATGCAAAAATATCCAAATGTGTTCAAAAATGTATAAAATAACAATATCTGTAAATGGGATGTCCATTAAATCGGTTAAATCCATAACATCTGTAAAATAAACAACGAAAGGATATGGAGGTAATGCACGAGACAAAGTCTCTACAAATATATGTACATGGTAAACCCATGCAATGAAACAGTGCTTTTATTGGTGTTCTCCATCTTTTAAGACTGACGGTTCGGTCCTCACTTACTTTAAAGTTATAATGATGCCTTCAATAACGAGCTTTGTGTACACATCATTGTAAGTTAAAGAGGGCTCCTAGCACTGGAATTCTTGGTCTAATGTCAACCACGCTACATCCATTTTAATCGTGGATGCGGGATCGTCCAGAAAAATAATTAACAGGCAAATTATTCTTACAAGCGCTGTCATTCATTGCCCGACAAAAAGATTCAGTTTGAACTTGCTACGAGGTATTAGGAAAATTCGTTGTAGAAGACCTCATTGTTACTACAAGATGAAGAACAACAATAAAAGGTGTTATTTGATTCTACCGTGTATTTGTAAAGACTTTGTATCATGTGCATTTACTCTATATACTTTCGCTTTTGATCAAACAAGACAAGTCCATTGCAAGACAACTATGTATAATAATACTGTGAGATAAAAACGTTTATAAAATTGTACATTATGCTTCAACAATTAGACGAAATTATATTCTTGCAATTTATACCCTTGTTACAGTTAACACCGATGACAGAACCTTTTGCAATTTATACCCTTCGGTATTTAGTTATTTGTTACAGTTAACACCGATGACAGAACCTTTAAATTTCTTTGCCAGTGAATGATATGGACTATATGTTTTAACATCAATTTGTCCCGAAAACAACTGTTAAAAGCATTAATATTGCATACTTGCATTCCTGTATTTTCTGCATATACCGGTGTGTTATCGGCAATTTTGTGATGTTTGCCAGTTAAATAATGCACACGTTGGAGTATTGCAAAAGCTTAACGCATTCTTGCATTTGTGTAAATAAAATATTTCATTATCTAGAGAAAAGTGTTTTATCAAAACTTTGAAGGTATATCGACGCTAAAATACACGGCGCATGGAACTGGCGAATATTGCAAAAATATTCTCAGACATTTCATTACACGTTTATACATGTATGTCGTTATGATAAATTGACATGTTTGTATGTTTATCATTCACTTTCCCGCGAATTATCCTTCTTTTGAGGTAAAAATTTTCTGTATGGTCAACTACATAAAATATATCTCTTAATTAATCGGTGACATGTACTTTTTTCTCAGCTGAAGTGTATTTCTCTAAAATAATAATCTGATATTTATTTCGTATGAGAGCTAACAGTATGCATGTTCCAAGTCTTTTTAAAAGTTGGTGAAAAATACTGAATCTGGCCTAATTTTCAAAGACTGATAGGATGAAAAGATGATTGATGACATATCATTTTTACTTTATTTTTTGATGAATATACGAGTTATTAGGCTCGGACTACCTGAAGTTACGAAAAATTCATTGATATTTTTTTGGACATTAATGGTAACATCTTGAACCAGTGACAAAGAAGACCATTCATCTATAATAGGAATGGACATCTGGTGGATGTTTCTTTGTAGTAATACAAACGAAAGTAATATAGATCTCACCATAAAACTTAATTGCTATCTAAATTATTTATGGTCTACACTAACATTTGAAACTCTCTATGAATAAATACCTTATAATTTATTTCATTATTTTACCGAGAAATTCCCACGTGGAAATTCCCTGTCCGCTACGCGAGATAGATTTAGTTATATATATATTAATGGGTTTTCAATCTGTATAATCAAGAATAGAAGCCAGTAAAGCTTATATTTTGTGTCCGAGATCACGCAATTCTCTTTATCGCATCTTACTTTTTTCAAAGTTATCTCTTGTGAATTCACTTGGAAGGGAAATCTGCATTATCGTCTTATCTACACTCAAATTGTAATTGCAAACATTGTGTGTGAAAGTGCATATTTTGTGGTATTAAAGACAAAGATAAATTTAATGAATTAATCGTTCACGTTGTATTTACAACAAATGTACATAATAAAAACAAACTAGTAAAAAATTTGTACATAAATAGTAGATTCCAGTTTCTAAGTTAACTATTGCCACGTATAATAGGCCTGATGAAACACTGTTTTAGGTTGATTGATAATTTGAAAATATTTTAACACACAAAAATTGTAATTGTTCTGTGTAGTTTTAATAGTATGACAATAAAGCTATTATTTTAAGAATGGGTTGATGGTAAAATGAGATATGATTTTCTTATTTTTTTTATCGATTAGAAAACAACAGAATACAAAGTAATTGGTTATATACCTGGCTTTTTCAGTCAAGAAGCTAGTGTACTTAGAAAATAATTGTTACCTGTCAACTTCGTGCACTTTTTTATAACCGTAAACATGCATGAAAATGAATTCATACGCGATTTTCTGCTTTTCTCGTCATGATATCCATGAGAGACGACTGCAGTACTGTTTGTTTAACAGGATGTATTCTATTTTCTAATTGTATCGTGGGTTTCAATATATCGCAGTACCAACGTTATTTGAGTTTAATTTCGCCACCGTAAAAAAATTAAGGACTGCGGGATTATGGGTCCAAATCATATAACTTGTCGAGGTGCTTTCTTCGGAGCTCGAAGTGAAAAATCCGTGTTTTCCTCCCATCGACAACTTGCATCGCAACTTACATAAAAAATTAAGGCATTTCGAAAGATAATTCAAAGATAGAACGCAGATTAAATTGCAGCAACTTTTGCAAAGTCAATTCTATTTTATTTTACTTAATGTAATCCCGCCAAGAAAACATAAAGAATCTTTCATCAGTTGAATTGCAAGTGAAGAAATTCTCTGAACCCAGATTCCGTGCCTCAGACGTAATTTTTATGTAATCACATACAAAAATGTACCAGGAATCTGCACAAGACAAACAGTAAAATAACAAAGACAACCATAGACAACAATGAGAACTCGGGATAACCGGAATTGGTATGGGCACTAGCAAGAGCTATCGGTAGGGCTAAGCCTATATCCTGTTTCCCTAACTTTCTACATCATGTTTCCCTTAAGTATAATAAACATATGTCTAAAATGAAAGTCACAGGAAAGTTTTATCATTTCGACTGTTTGTTATCTACGTCCCTTTTTTTCCAACGTCATATCATGTGGAAGGTATTTCCAAGCTCGATATTTTAAGAAAAGATTTTTCAACAGTTTTCTGTAAAATTATACTTAAGTCATTAAACATTTCATATTTAATTGAAGACAAAAAGTGATAAAGAGTAATTTATATGTTTCTATGGTTGGGGGGGCATTCGAAGTTATATCGCACTTTAGGGTAGATGGGTACTCCAAATCTTTTTCCATAGATTTTCTTTATTTTATCAGGAAATTTCCTTATTATATTAGCATTGAAATAAAAAAATAAAAAAGTGGGGTCACCTTGCTTGTTTTTAAAATAACTGATATCAAATAATCAAATATTTCTAATGAATATATAGGAAAAAACAGATATTTTGATGTTTTCTTTAAAACTATCCCATATATTTCTTTCTAATTTAGTCACTTGTTAGCATTTTATACATATTTTCAAAAATGTAAAGAAAGATGGGGTCACTGACTTTGTTTTCCATATACTTTATAAAAAGTGATATCCATGTATAAATTTTCACTAGATTATCTCCCTTTTTCAAATATCCTTTTCCAAACTATTTTATTATCAACTAAAAAAATCTCATCTAATTAGATAAATGCATGTAAAATGAAGTCAATGTAGGTCATTTGCATTTTGTATATTTATTGATAAATAACAAATAACATTTTTTGCATATTTAAAAAAACAGATAGTACCACAACAGTGTAAATATCAAATTCAAAATGGCAGGAGACTACCTATCTACCTTAAAAGGTAACTACGACAATTTGATTATTCGAATTTTTACTACCTTGACATGAGGAGTCGCACGTATCAGTAAGATAATGAAAGTAAGTGAAAACCGAACTGTCAATCCAAAACGAATTGTCTAAGGACAATGGCAATGTCAACCTAACTTGGAGTTGACCCCATGTGTTGACAACAATTTAAACAAAGATTTAGCACTTAAATACTAAATATATATTATATTCAAACTGGTTTTACTGTGGGCCTTTCTTGTTTCCTCCTTTTTCATATATAAAATGTGTTTTGAAATTGTGTTCTCTTGCTACCTGCATAAGTTGTTGAGATGACCATGCCGAAATGCAAGTTAAGTCAAATTTCGGCATTTTTGTCATATATTCGGTAAATGAGTTTAAAAGATAGTTAACAGAACACAAGATTGGTCACCTTTAACTCTATAAAACCCAAATTAAAGACATTGGGTTTGTACGCCAGATCAATAATGTTTTATTTAAATTTTCTCCACGAAAGGACATAAATTATAGACAAGCCCAATAATTAATTTTAATACCGCATTTCAAGATTGACCATGTCGAAATGCAAGTTAAGTCAAATTTCAGCATTTTTTGTCATATATTCGGTAAATGAGTTTAAATGATAGTTCACAGAACACAAGATTGGTCACCTTTAACTCTATAAAAGCCAAATTAAAGACATTGGGTTTGTACGCCAGATCAATAATGTTTTATTTAAATTTTCTACACGAAAGGACATAAATTATAGACTAGCCCAATATTTAATTTTAATACCGCATTTCAAGATATTTGAACGATTCTTGTTAATGACAAAAACAATCTTATTACTCCTCAGAACTCAGAGCTATAAACTAGGAAAATAAAAAAGAGTCTAAATTCTTATCAATCAAGGCTTCAAAAAAT
Source organism: Modiolus philippinarum (assembly GCA_002080025.1). Taxonomy (NCBI): domain Eukaryota; kingdom Metazoa; phylum Mollusca; class Bivalvia; order Mytilida; family Modiolidae; genus Modiolus; species Modiolus philippinarum. The sequence goes on from MJUU01062457.1 coordinate 52,232, forward strand.
TCAGTCCCATACGATCATTCAAAAGTTCTCTAACAGATATCTGTCCCTCATGGAAAAATTTGAAGTTTCCGTCCAAACTCTGATTCAAGATTCTTTTTTATACTTGGTACTGGGATGATCATTTCTTTTGACTGTCTACGACCTTTCAATAGCAGTTGCCGTTGAGTTGATACCGGACACTACTGCAATGGAAGGGGAGGTTTGGCATGCCATAAAACCAGTTTAACCCACCATTTCTTTTGAAATGCCTGTACCAAGTCAGGACCATTGCGGTCGACAATTTTTCAGGTGATTTCAACCTGATTTGTCTTTTTTTCTCATGGACTTCGGCTCTTGACAACTCTGTTCGATAATTTTGTTATCACCCCCATTCAGTTAATTTTTCAAATCCATACTGACATAAAAATTTATTTTAGTCTCAACAGATGAATGTCTTGGGAAATATGGAATAAAAAGTAATGAAAATCTTACCACATTCATGTTTTTATATCATTTCCAGATATAGTAAGAATGTAAAATCACTGTGTTATTGATAATATTTCTCAACTATTCATGTTGAAGTTTATATCCAGTGATGGCATCACTTCTGCCAATTGAAAATAAATTCGATTTATTTCTTTTTACAACGCGTTGCATCAAATCCAAGTACTTAAGGATCGATACGTCTATGTAACAGGAAACAACTTCTCTCAAAGTCTATTGCTTGTAAGGTGGTTGATGTTAATTGTGCATAGGATAATTATATAAACACATCTTATTGTAAATGACGTGTAATCCTCGATTTTTCGTTGTAACAGTAAAAAGTTTTTTTTTCGAGTTTGGCACATTATGAACAAATTAGATATAACGCTTCGTAAATAAGGCAGCAACGAGAACTATGCTTGAGAAAACGAATATAACCAAAATTATTCTTACAAAATAATACTACCTTTGGTTTATACGTTGTCATCATTTACAAGACTCCAAGTACTCATTTACAGTAAGTTAAGTATTTTTCCGGAAGGGTAAGCATAAAATGCTCCCAGAGCGGAATCCGTCATACTGCAAACGCATTTTTAATGTTATTTCATAGTCAAGTGTTCCAATTGTAATGACAATTAAATAAAATCTTGCATAAATGTACGCAAGACAATTATTACGCTTTACTAATGATGCTCCTGCATTTAATAGACTATTCGTCAGTCAGTTTTTTATACCGCGCCACACGAAGTGGCGAGGTATTATGTGATACCCTCAGTCGTGTGTCCGTCCGTCCTTCGAAGGTTTCCGACTGATAACTTGTGAACGAAATAACATACGATCTTCAAACTTGGCATGTGACTTGTGTACCACAAAACTCAGACCAAGTTCGATTTTTTGGTTCAGAGGTCCAAGAGGTTCTAGAGTATACCCCTTGAAACTTTGAAATTTTGCAAATTATAGGGTTTCCTACTGATACAATGTAACTTGTGAATGAAATGACATACTGTCCTCTAATTTGGTATGTAAGTTGTTTGCCATAAAACACAGGCCAATATAATTTTGGGTTCAAAAGTACACAGGGATCTAGAATTATGCCACTTTAAACTGAAATTTTGTGAAACATGGCGGAGTATCATGTAATGCACCATTAATTTTAAATATTCTTGATATACATGTACGAAAATGGGAGTACATGAAATTGTGGATTTTCTCAATATCTCATACTTGTTCATGAACATGGCACAATCAAATAACTTAATAATACTAGGATGTCATAACTCTATGAGTACATACATCAATCCATCCGGGAAATGCTAAAAATCCTGAGAATTAAAACAAAACTTTTTACCGAACTAGCTTTAACTTTATGAAAAAGAAAGGAAATGGGGTAAATGTCAAGGTGACAACATCTCATATCCAGGTTAAAACGACCCAAAACAAAGCATCTAGGGGGTCACCGTACGGTCTTCAACACAGTGAGGAACCTCACACCATATAACAAGCCCTAAATGGCCACAAAAAGGTAAAAAAAAAAGTGAACAAATCACATCCAATAATTTAGTCTCTTCAAATGACCCTTTCTGCTCTTAATTTGTCTTCCGTGCATGTCAAAAATCAAAACGTTTGGAAGACCATAGAACAGATGTTACTTCAAAGCAAATAGAGAAGAAATTATCAATATGGTCTGAAAAGAAAGCTTAATTTCGAAAAGAGCGTTGTCCGAGCAAGATGCTCGTAAATTTAAAAATCTCTTTTCTACATTTTAGAATTTCAAGATTCCAAATAAAATTGGATTTCGAATTGACTTCTTGGTTGGTATATTCCCTCCAGGACTTACAGTCCTGTTGCAGATCCATCGGACCAGTGGAAGTAGAAAACGTTACTCCGAAGTTCCAGTAAATTTAATCTCTTTAGCAGGCAATCTCGACAAAATTATTCTTAATGCATACAATTCAAAATATTTTTGGAGCACAGTAAAAAAAAACCGTTAAATTTCATGATGTATACATGTTTCAAAAACATTACTTTTAACAATGAGAAACAGTCAAAAATAGTCTCAAGTGACTTCCTTGAATTATTTTTTCAACGAATTTACTCTTACAAAAGACTACACATTACTCACCAAGTTGCTATCCAAAATCAGATTTCAGGCCACTACAAATTAATTACTTGTTCGTCGGACACTTGACCCAAAAAGAAATTGGAGCCAGCGAGCGAATTTTTTTAATTGTTTTTTCCCTCAGATTCTGAACTATTTGAAGTGACATATTTTATCTTATGCGAACGAGTTTTTATAAATATTATTTTCCAGTGTAGTTTTTATGAAGTCCAGAAATACCTGATGTGTGGTATAAACAGGAACTTTGCTACTGTAGAAAGTGTATTTGGCCACTCTTTGAATTTTTCATGTATTAAAACTACCAAAGCTGGATAATTTGTTGCTTGATTTTTTGGGGCTTGAAATCGATTTTATTAGGTTTTGTTTTCTTGATATTCAATATGTTTAGCCGTGAAGGACAGAGTGATCCGATGCTATTATTGAAGGAAACGATAAACATTTAGACACGTAATGCAAAATTCATGTGTAAAAGTTGGTGCTGTGTGGGGTTATTTGGAAAGATTATTGTAGTCGTGGAATTTCTTGAAACACGGGGACAACCATTTTTCAAGTTTGTGTGACTATGATTAATTTACCAGAATGCATTGCATAATTTTGTGAACACGGCCTTTCCAGTGTCTAAAACATCAAATGTCCAACACCTATCAAATGCCTCTGCCTAGTCTTTTAATGTTTGTCTTCATCAAGCTTAGAGGGTAGTTTTAAAGTTTGTTGTGCTGACATCATCATAGTAAAGACATTTCCAGAAACTGCACTTTCATATATCATAACTCGGTTACTATATTACAAAGTTAAGCCTCCGCTGATGATCATTTGGATCCTTATATATCTTAATTGCAGATCAAATCATAGTATTTGGGAGACCATAAACCAAAATAGTTATATAAAAGAAAATTTGATAACAAATATGGAACCTAAATTGAAAGCTAAAATCAGCTGCATCACGAGCTTTGCACGAGGTAGGTAGTCCTTATTTTTAAGAATATTTTCAGATCCAAAATATAATAGATTTTTTCTAGCAAGTTTTCAAGTATTAAATACTGATTTGATTAAAACACCTCTTGGACTAACAATAATGAAGAACTTAATTCCAAAGTATTTGTAACTTTAGCTCCTGTAGATGGAAATTTCTTCGAAACGAGTTATATTTCGTATGTGCTGACCATATCAAAGCAAGACAATATTCCAAATGTTTTTAAATGTCATGATAGATATAAATAACCGAAACCGTACTTTTGAAAACATGAAACAGTAAAAATGGCATTACGTAGCTACGTTGAACATTTTAATTCGAACATTTGAAATGAAAATGACATATTGAATAGACAACATAGTAATCATCAAGCCGTTTTTTTTTTTTCCAAAATCAGATCGTGTTTAAAATCCCAAGTTTCAGCATTTATGTTACCATTATATTCAGAATAAAACCAATTTATCATGTACATCCTTATTGATGTATATAGTCGATAGGAGGGGAAAGCTATAAATATAAATCATCAATAAAACTGATATCTAACAACTTGCAGTGCAAATAGTGCAAAATGAAGATGACATCTGTAATTGGCGAACTACAGAAGAATGAAAGAGATGAATTAGATAATAAGGAAAAAATATGGCCCTTTTAATATTATCAATGGACGTTTATTATACATTCACCTAATTTTTACCATATACTTATGTCCCATGTCATGATTTGACTTAAATACTTTATGGATTGTCCTATGATTTCCTGAGGTATACACAAGACAGTATTGTTATCTTTCTAATAAGATGTATTCTTATATCGCGAAATCCCATTATAAGGTCATTGAATGGGCGACTGTGTCTTGCAAATGAAAAAAAGAAAAACAACAACAACAACGCAGACGCGACTGTGAAAGAGGAAAGTAACTCTTCCATGGCACCTGATTCTTCTCGTCGTTATCAAGATATTAGTTTGGTGCGTTCTGTTTTAACCATTTAATCTGTATTACTGCTTCTTATGAGTAGACATATCGGCTGTCCCGATTTCTTCTTAGAAAGTACCTGCAAGTATCTCTTACTTCTGGGTACAAACATTATAATCGGAAGTTGCATTTTCCACACAAATACATGACGTTAAAACAACACTTTGAACGTCATAATCCAAAAAGGGTTTCGTAGGAAAAATTTGGAATTGCTTTTTTATCGTGAATTTGCTCTGTCACATGACAAGCATTAATGACCTTGCTACGAGTTTGAGCTCTCCTGTCATTATTCTTCAATTGTCATGTGAATTTTTCTTTGATAAGCATTTGAATAAAACTGTTTTACCATGGTAGCACTGTAGTGTGGCTGTTTTTTGCATCTTTCTTTATTACATTAAAAATGAACCAGCTCGATACAGTTCAGTTCGCAAACGCACTTAAACACAAGCCCTAAAGAGTAACATAAAATTGCATGATCAAAATTTATATTTTATGAGGCACTGAAAGTGTATTGTGAAAAGTTTAATTATATAACAAGACAAAATGACTTATCACGTGTTAAGAATGATGTTTTCTCTATAGGGTCTGTAAGTCTCGTCATGTGACACCGGAAAATCACGTTAAAATTGGAATTTAAAAACGAATCCCGCCAAAATATGACGTTGCAGGATTATGACGTCTTAATTTTTTGCTTGAAACGTCATATGTTTTTGTTAAAAATTCAACTTCCGGGTACAAATTATGTACCCGGAAGTTCCAAAATTTAACGCGACTTCTAGACCCTATATACATTACAGTTATGGTGTACTTGTCTCATGTGGATGCATTATCATAATTTCCGATTTTCTATAGGGCCTGTAAGTCTCGTACAATTTTGGAACTTCCGGGTTCAAAAATTGTACCCGGAAGTTACATTTTAAACAAAGATATATAACGTTTCGAACAAAAATGTGAACGTCACAATTCTCTGACGTCATGTTTTGGCGGGAAACGTTTTCGAATTGCCTGTTTATCGTGAATTCACGTAAGTCACATGACGAGACTTACAGACCCTATTATGACCATAACAACGGCAGAAGAATACCGAAGGAATAAAGCACAAAATTACATAAATCAAAGTCCAGAGACCACCTCATTTAATATTTCATTGCTTATTTTTTTTTTTTGCAATTAGGACGGAAAAATGTTTAACATTATAAAATCATAATTGGCTGTACAACTTAATCTTTACAATCTATATCGAATAACTTAATACCGAACATACAGTAAATTTAATTTCATCATATGGCCTGCGCTTGGATTTGTTATACGGAATACCTTTAAAGAGCTGATATAGTTTGTCCATAGTCGATTAATAGGAGCTAACACTCTTCGCAGTATGGTCATGTCTAAACAATTCGTACAAAAAGTACGCTTCGTGCAGTATAAAGAACTCTTCAGTATTTTCGATAAAAGGGCACACTCACTATATGTGAAATTCTTTTTCTCTAATTCTTGTTCAAAATAAATACTTCCCAAATGATGTTAGATGAACTTAATAATCAACATGTTTAGACATTGATCTCACTTGCTGATTGGTTGTCTCGTGTCAGTTTCAAGAAATAGTGCAACCGAATGTTGATGAAATTAACACCTGCATCATTGTCTAGCGAATTGATTTTTACATTTTATGACTAAGATAACTCAATTTATTGATAATATGACATTTTTTATCAAAAATATTACACCCAACACCCCTTTCAATCAAAGGCGCAATGATACACATAGCAACGATGATAACAACAAAATGGCGGCATACTTGAGACTGGAGACTACGGAGATCGCTTTACGTCAAATAAATTGAGTAGGAATTAGAGAAAAAATCTCTAACATTGTTTTCCGGTTTATAACGATAATTTCTCACATCTCGATAGTTAAATTTTCACATTTTAAAGCTCTCGGATAAACCTCGAACTTTAAAATGTGAAAATTTAACTATCTCGATGTGAGAAATATACGTAATAAACTGGAAGCAATGTTAGAGACTATATATAATCAATACGTCAATAAGGAAAAACCAATGATTCGTGTTCGTATTATCTATCAATCGCGCAATATTTCTATGTAAGTTAAGATTATCTAGATTTGCAATTGCGAGCAATAGCCGATGTCACAATCAATACGATCATTCCATCTCATTCGAAGCCTCGAAATCTTCTTAGAGATTAATTTTCGTTGAAATTGTTCACTTCTTTTAGTGGCTATCTTGGAATCCCATTGTAACATTTCTTTTTGCATATACATTATTATGTATTTCTTCTTTGTATCAAAATAGTAATAGAGCATTAAAGACTTTATAGCGAGACCTACGAAGATGTAAAATGATACTGGTACAAAAATGTTGTGTATACAAGAACAATAAAAGGGTTGTCCCATTGCATAGTTTTACTGTGTATTTGTGCAGATCCCTTCATTCTTCAATTTAAGAAATAGAAAACACAATTTAGATAATAAAACAACCAAAATTTCTTTGATTTGAATTCTGCATATTACCGTTTGGACACCTTGTATTTTTCATGGCAGATAACAATCAATCATTTTGAAGGGTTATAAACTGAAAGACAAAAATAACTAAAATGGTAATTCAATATTAGCTAAAAGGATAGAGATTAAACGAGAGGGACACCCTTTGGTTTTATAAATTTTATAATGTATAGACATTCTTAATTTCAAAATATGCGGTTTTACTACTGGAAGCACAGTACTGTTAGTTAAACTTGAAATGTTCACTCAGATATGTATCTTCTTCAAATGTCCAAGAAGACAATAAAATGTCGTAATTACAGTCATATGTGATAATGACACAACGTACGCAATCATTTATGAATGAGAAGACTTTTATGACACGTACCATTATTTTTACATTTAAACATTATTGATGGCATTCCCTAATGTATTTGGGTTGTACATAGCAACCCTTTGCTTCAATTATTAAAGTCCATTGTCATTGAAAGTTATGTTGATTATATATTTTATAGCCCTGAAATCACTATGTAAAGCATGATGAAGCAAATACTGCATTCACATACCTGTATAGTATCGGCAATTTCTGAATTTCTAAAGTCTGTGAGTTAATGATACAGGCAGCAGAGTAAGTTCGTTAAATATCAAGTGTACAGTAAAGGCATTTCATAAAAGTTGCGAACAAATTTCATTGGTATTTTGATATCGATGGCAACATAAATGCATGAAAAAAAATGAATTGGAAGGAAACACGACCTATACTGCTATGTAGCATACAGATGGAGTATGCTTTATATAATTAATTATCATCCTTCCCCATGGTTATATCAGCCTGTAGAGCCTTTCCGCAAAAGCCATATCTGGTTGACCTGGATATATCAGGAGTTGACCTGGATATATCAAGCGATTCTCCCAAAGTTTCAAAGGCAATAACTTTTTTTCAAGTTTTCAAATGAAATAAAACGGTTAAAAATAAACATCTATTGCATTTGCATTTTCCGATTAGGTATTCAAAACAGAATCATGATTACACAAACAGATAAACTAGACGTCAGAAAAATTGTAGAAACTGGGTCGTTGATATATCCTGCAGAGCTTTGACGTTTTCACATTATGATTTCATAAATGCTCCAAGGAAGGATAGAATAGCATAACAACCGAAGGTTCCTGCAAAATTCAAAATCGATATTATTTAGAGTATTTCGGTCAAATTATTCATCCAGTTACAAAACCTTTGCCAATAAAATGATAAAAAATATAAAACATGTTTTTAAGCTTAAAATTGTTGAAAAGGCGAGAATGACATGTATGCAGAAATTCCCGCGCAACTTTGGGAGAATTTGAAACCTCGGTTCAATAATTACAAATCTAAAATACAAAGGACGCTCACTCGCCGCTTTGCTTCATATTCTGGCTCACGGGTTGATATTTTACGATACATACAGTTAACTTAGAGCAGACGTAGAACAGTTCTAAAAACGGTCATAAAAACGGTCATTTTCTAAGTTAACTTAGAACAATTCTAAAAACAGTCATAAAATAGAGCAGTTCTAAAAGTGGTCATAAGACAGAGCAGTTCTAAAAATGGTCCTAAAAACGGTCATTTTCTAAGTTAACTTGGAACAGTTCTAAAAGCAGTCATACGGAAGTCCATGACCGCTTTTAGAGCAGGTTATGACCGTTTTTAGAACAGTTCTACTCGATGACTGCTTTTAGAACAGTTCTAATCTATGACTGCTTTTAGAACAGTTCTTGACAATGACTGCTTTNAGAACACTTTTCTAAGTTAACTTTGTGAGAGGTTATGACTGCACCCAACTGTAGCTGTCAAGAGCCCGATAACATATACATAACAAAGAAACTGCATTTCGTAGTAAATAATTTTAGTCCCAGATCACTTTTGAAACAGATAATCCACAATGTCAAACAGTATTTATCGTTCATAAAAACAAATTTGTTGTTTATTAGTGGAGGCTTGGTAAATTTCAGATAATAATTCATATCTAGATTCTCAAGAATAAAGTGAAGCAATATTTTTTGTATGTTATTTTAGTTTTATTTATTTATTTGTTGTTGTTGTTGTTGTTGTTGTATTTTTTCTTTTGAAAGATTGTAACCTGTTCCATCGAATGTTTCAGTTCCTACAAGATATGGTTATTAATTTTTGTCTCTAATCTGTTATGTGGTTTTTCTAGAGCATCCCCCTTGTGGATTGTAGCATGTGTTTGTTATTTACGGCCAATGCAGGTGTTTACTGTTATCTTCATTTGTAATTTGGTAAGATAGTGCATCCAATAGGAAATCAAACTATAAGAGATGAACTAAAATTGAGAGTGGGAGTGGATAGAGCATGTATTTAGAATAGAGCCAAACAACATCCATAGATTGTCACTTTTTCAGATTGAGATATCGTGATCAGAAGTCCAGAAGAGGGCACAAGACAGGAAGTTATAGAGACAGCTGGTGATGGCCCTAAGCACGAAGATGATTGAGAAAGTAAGTATGTTTCCTTAATCTGTTTTTTTTTTCAGAATTTTGTAATAATTTCGCTGATATGCTGCTGTAAGTGAAGTTATCTTCCATATTAGTTATAAAAACATTGATTGCTGTGCCTAATCAATAATTCATAAATTATAAAGACACTGTAATTTTCCCAACAGAAGGATTTAAGTAATTACTCATTTCTACCTGCTCAATAATTAAGACAAGAAGATAATTTACATCAATTTGTGTTAGAATGTTGTCTAGACGAGAATTCGGAATTGCAAAATAAAACAGATCGTAATTATTTTCTTAAATTTTGCCTTGCCGTTTCCTTTAATGGAGGAGGGGTGCTGTAATTCTTTGTTAGGCATTGATAATAGAGAATACATGAATGGTATTAATACATAAATTCAATCTTTAACATTTTTTATACAATAGATAATAGGCAATATCTTATTTAGAAGTCTTTTTTTTTCGTTTCCATAAATTAAATAAACGAAGGATAACAGTGAACACAATAAATATTTGATTATATATTAAAATAATATTTTTAATACCATTTTTGAAAATATTTAAGAATCTTCGTGAAAACTTCAGTTTCACTTGTTCTTACTACACGTCAGAAGCCTAAACTACCGTATTTAGAAATTAATACGTAAAATAGTTGGACACAAAAAAATATCTTAAGTTTTTGTTTAATATATTAATGATCTTACCATATTCATGTTGTTATATCTCTTCTAGAAAGAGTAATGGTGTATATTCACTGTATTATTTATAATATATCCAAACTAATCATGTTGAAGTTCATTTCAAGTAAGTGCAATATTTCTTCTCAATTAAAACATTAAAATTCGATCTATATCCATTCTATTTGTATGTGTCGCAAACAATCAAAGTATTTAAGGATCAATACATCTTAGCAACAGGAACAACTTCAATAAAACCTTACTGGTTGTAAGGTAGTTGATGTTAATTGTGCATATGATAATTATATAAACACATCTTAGTGTGAATGACGTGTACTTTGCTTGTTTTTGTCAAGTTTTGTCACACTTGGTACATAATTACATGGTAAACACAATACTTTTGGCTATAAGACAATGGCAATAGAATACCGAAGGAACAGACCACAATATGTAATAAATAAAGGCCAGAGACGATGCAAAAGCAAGGAGGCCCAAAGGCGCCACACATCCACTATAAACTAAAGCACTAAAAGTGTGATGTTTCAAAAAATAGAGTTACATAATGTCGTGGTTTCCTTAATGAACTTAAGTAACAACGACTGAACATATCCCTGACTCAGCAGTTTTCGTTGCATTTCTCTTTCCACAAAGTCACTGTATGAACTACAAGTTCTACTGTAATTCTGTTGATACAATATACAATAGACAATATCTTATTTAGAACTCAAATTTGGTTACATTGCTTTTGCTCTTTCCACAAAGTCACTGTATGAACTACAAGCTCTACTGTAATTCTGTTGATACTATATACAATAGACAATATCTTATTTAGAATTCAAATTTTATTTGTTTCCAAATTTGAAAAACATAGGATAACAGTAACCACCGTAAATATTTGATTAGATATTAAAAGAATATTTTAATACTCTTTTTGAAAAAATTTAAGAATCTGCTTGACGACGTCAATTTTCCTAGTTCGTACTACACTTTAGAAGCCTTAACTACGCTATTTAGAGCAATAAAGCCATATATATCTACACAAAAATATTATAAAATTTTCGAAAATAGATCTTACCATATTCATGTTGTTTTATCTCTTCTAGCAAAAGGAAGAATGTATATTCACTGATTTATTGATAATATATCCAAACTATTCATGTTATAGTTTATATCCAGTTACTGGAATATTTCTGCAAATTTAAAACATTTTATAGTTTCATTCTTTCCTTTTACAAATGTTTGCCGAATCAATTCACAGTATTTAATGGTCGATACATCTATGTAACAGGAAACAAGTTCACTCAAAGCCTTCTGGTGGTTGATGTTAATTGTGCATAGGATAATTATATAAACACATCTTATTGTAAATGACGTATACTTAGCATGTTTTTGCTGTTGAAGTTAAAGATTTGTCATGCTATGGTAGATACAAAACAACGTTTGGTAATAGACGAGTTACCAGTTAGTGAATTTTCCCGTAAAATTTTGACGTCACAATATAGATTTTTCAACGTCACAATGTTCAATGACGCAATTTGCTCCGATTGACCCCAGGTCAACCGGAGCAGTTCATTCATAAAATGAAATAGGAAAGTGGTCTATAGTATACCTACAAGGAGACGAATATAGCCCTAATACTCTCAGTAAATTTTTATTTGTATGTGCGTCCGTCCTCAATTATGAGTGGCTTGTAATTTGATAAAAACAAGATTCAACTTAATTGTTTAATACTATTTCGATACTAATATGATATAATCATCAACCGGTAGATTAAAAACTGATATTCTAACATGGCTTTTGTTAATCGTCAACCAGCATAATACTCGATAACTATATATTTCGCAGATGCGTAAATGATATCGGAACATTTGTAATCGAGATGAAAAACAACAATGTTTTTATTTTGTTCGTCTTAGTTTATGAAGGAAATAAAGGTTAAGAACAGTTTTTAACTAAATCGTGCCATTCAGACACGTAAATGTATATTGTTTTGCTTTCAATTTTAATTTTGAGCTTGAATCTGTTTGAAAACATCAGATTGTATATTGTGACGTCATAGACAAAGACAGCAGTTGAGGCGAGAAATCTGCCTTCTTTAAGGTTGTTTCAGAATGGAAAATTCCATTTTTTTGTCATAATAGAATCGTAATAATTCATGGCAGGTATATGGTTATTGTCATTTAACCATGGGCTTGACCTTTATATTTGTAAATTTAACCCCTCGCTAACGCTCTGGGTTAAATTCGAATATAAAGGCCCAGTCCATGGTTAAATTTCCAATAACCATATACCTGCCATGCATTATTTCTTAAGTAATCACAAGGTACAAGGAAGCGCAGTACATTGAAAGTTAAGTCTCATTTTCAATTGGATATATAAAACTATGCGAAAAACATTTTCTATCAAACTCTTGGTGCGTCGACAGGGAATGCTTCATGAATGAATTCACAAAACCTGTGCCATTTGCGTTCTATAAATGTGGATTAATAATCTTTACATGGCCATATCATCTTTCTAGCAAGAGTAGCGGAGTTATGAACCAACAGCCTACTCTTTAATTTAAGAGGTGTGTGCTCTCAAGATGAAGGACAACAATAAATAACTAAATACCAAAGTTACTGTGAATTTAATTTCTGCATATAAACGCGTTATTTCATTGCTTGTTTTTGCCATATATTTGTAGAGACTTTGTCTCACTTGCATTTATTCCATATCCCTTCATTTCTTATTCCTAAATCTTTCAGTATTTGTTCTCCAAAGAATATCTCATATGGATACACTATCATAATTTGAAATTTTGACATCACATTAATTTGTTTTGTAATTTCCAAATGTTGTACTGAACATCTATGCCTACATTTAATTATTTTATAACCACAAGTTTTCTTAATATCGAGTTTGTCTTTATGTTGTATCTGTCCACTAGCTAAGGACACTTGTGCTTTTGTCGAACAATGGATGAACGTAATGGTAAGAGCGTTTTGCCATTTTATTCTATCTTTGTTGACGTTCTCGCATCTATGGGCTAAATAACGTAAGTGAGAACCGTACCGTCAATACAAAACGAATAATCCAAGGACAATTGCAACATAAAAAAAACCGGAGAAACAGGGACACAACATGAGTACGACACAGAAAAGAAAAATGAAGACACAAACTCACAGAGATTAACAACAAGGCCCCAATAAAAACCACGGGCGAGATTAGGTGCATCGGTAGAGTAAGCATCTCCTGCTTCCTATAAGTCATCCACCGTGTTGAACATGTCAAATCCGGTAGAAAAGTCAATATACGTGAGAGGAAACAACAATTAAGCTTTAAAGGGAAAGATCTATTGGGAATGTCGTGATTGTGATGTCGACCGTAAAACTTCTGGAGTGATGACTTCAAGTTTTGGGTAACAAACCTTTGTTGAAGTAGCCTATTTGTGAGCAACCGAGCTCTATCAAGGACATCACTGTATCCTTGGCTATTGAATAGCGGATCAGCTGGGAGATGTAAACTCCGTATACCGGCGCTGTTGGGATGTTGCTACAAAGAAAAGGGAAGTTGGCTATTGGAAAAGTGAAGTCATTGCGTTTGTCGTACAGCTCAGTTTGAAGTCTACCTTTGTTGTTAATTTCAAGATGAAGGTCAAGGAATGAGGCCGATGTTGAAGTGTCTGTAGTATCCTTGATTTTTTGCTCTTTTTGATAGATCAGATAAAGAAAATCACAAAAGCGGGGGTTGTTTTGTGACAAAATATCATGTATATAACGGAAGCTTAAATTGAAAGATTAGACCAGATTTTTATCTTTGAAAAAGTCTTTCGATAAATTAAGCCTCATAAGAGTGAAAAAACAGATCGGCTAGGAGAGGTGCACAGTTTGTGCACATAGGAATTCCGATAGTCTGTTGAAAAACAAATTCTCCAAACTGGACAAATATATTGTCGATCTGAAACTCTAACATTTTAATCACTTCTTTTTCTGTATATTTTTTCTCCGATTCGGAACCATTTTTCACAAAATAGGCTTGTTCTCTACCTAAACAATGTACCTATATCTTCGTTCACCGTTGTTACGCGACAAACGTCTAAGACATGAATGTGACATTGTTTGAAATTTAGCAATGAATTCCACACGAAACGGTGCAAGAAGCTGTCTTGAACCTTCTATGGGATATGAGCAAAGCTCACTGTTCAAAGCCTCATGGTGACTTAAAGATGAAGAACAACAATTAAATCATTATGCCATTGCTTGGTATATGACAAGTATATGTACAAGCTTTGTCTCATGCGCATTTAGTCCATTTCCTTCCACTGTTAATCTAAGACTCTAGTTTGTCTGTCATGCAGTGTGGAGTCGGTAAAAAGATATCTCGTGCTAGAGATGTATGCTCTCTATATATTTCAGTTTTGGTGTGAGAATATATCATACGGATACACAATCACATTTTATTATAGTATGAGTGTCCACATATCAGTATTTTATTACGCCAATATTATCTAACAATCGACTCAATGATCGCCCTGTGTTTATCTTTATGTTATATCTGTCCACTTGCGAGGGACAATCGGGCTTTTGTTTGTCAATGGATGACAGTGATTGTAAGAGTGCTTTGCTAATTAATTTTATGTTTGTAATGATCTCGCATCCATGCATGGGCTAAATAAGACTGTTCGACAATTGCCATTGAATTCCGCCCTAACCGATGCTAGTAGTCGTCTTGCACCTTCTATAAAGTATGAGCAAACTCAAAGGTGAAGGTCTCATGGCGATTTCAAGAAGAAACAACAATAAAAGCCATGTTCCATTGTTTGGTTTTACCAAGTGTATGTAGAGACTCTACCCATGTGCACTTACTCCGTATCTTTTCATTGTTAATTTTTCATGGCGTAACGTATCAATCTCGCCGAAAAAGGCTCACTACGACATAGTGGCCGTGATCAAGTACGCATCAAAAACAACATATACATTTCATACATAAAAACATCGTTTGTCATGTAATTGTGTAAACCAAAATTTTTAAATGAAAGCTGTTGTACTGACATAGATATATCTTCCAACGATGCCGCAGCTTATATTGGAGACTTTAGTTAAGGTGCGTTGTAGTGATTCACTGCATACTCCAACATCACAGAAAAAAGAAAAATCTTTAGTTGTTTCCCATTGAAGTGAAATTCATGAAATGATACTTGAAAAAATAAAAATAATAAATCTCTTGTTTCAAATTTAATATAATTTACTGTCATTTAGAATATTTTCACCAAATTTAATAAAACTTTTTTTCTTTTTGTCCGTTTTTTTTTTCTTTTCTTTTTATCTGTTCTTATTTATTTTACTCTAGCTTTCTATTTTAAATTTCAAATTCAAACTAAGTTTATTACTAAGAGTAATTTTATTTTTTCGTAGAAACATTTTTTTTCTTCATCTTAATAATTAGGTAATACATTAACTCCGTCAATAACTATATACCAATTGAGCGTGACTAGAAATTTGGTCTTTGCAGATGGTCATTTCAACTTTTTATTTATCTTTACTGCATATTCATCCAAAGTATTTGGAATGCCTTGAATTAGAAGTAGTGCCATCCCCGAACTGCCCTGCCTGACACAGAACACACTTATTTTAGACCCTGGGTCAATTTTTTCTAAATATTATGGAAATCAAGTTATACATAGTCAATATTTTTACTAAAAATGAATACAAGGATAAATGTTTGCTTAAGGTAGAATTCCAAAAATAAGTGGGCTTTGAGACTTTCAGGAGGTTTACCAAAATTAGAATAATATATTTTGGAAATCAAATTTGTGAAAATGTTTGTCCTAATTGAAGGAAATTCTTAAAGTATGGATGCTACAGTAGACTTCCACAAAAATAAGTGGTCTTTGATACTTTCGGGATATTTACGTAAATTTGAATCATATTCAGAATTCTAAGTGTTCAGAATTTCAGAACACTTCCCAAAAATACAAGTTAATATGCTAAAAGTTCAAAAATATTAGTTTTAGACATTTTCGTTAAATTTACCAAAGTTAGCTTCGGACATATAATATAAGCAACAATTCTATAACAAAGCAAAAACACTTCATCAAAAAATGTATGAGGATTTTTACTGAAGCTTACTTGAGTCAAAATAGACATTTCCTGGCCTCTTGTTTGCAACCAGACCAGTATCAAAAATCCGAAAGCTTATTGCGCATCTGCAGCATATATGAAACAACTCTATAACTAAATTGAAATTCGGAATCAAAAAATGAGCGAGGAGTTTCTCTGTCAAGGTTCATCTAACGGACAGACGGACATACGGGAGGAACCAAAACAATATACCCACATTTTCTTTAGAAAAGCGAGGGGATAAAAAGCTGAATGAGATCAAAATAACAAATACGACCTAAAGGAAAAGCTAAAATTAGTTGAATAAAGAGATTTGAACTAGAAAGGTAGTACTTAATGTTTTTAAA
Organism: Modiolus philippinarum; assembly: GCA_002080025.1. Lineage (NCBI taxonomy): Eukaryota > Metazoa > Mollusca > Bivalvia > Mytilida > Modiolidae > Modiolus > Modiolus philippinarum. The sequence continues at coordinate 68,879 of MJUU01062457.1, forward strand.
TTATAAACAATTACAAAAGATAATGAATGTTTTAGCAAGTTCTCAAGTAATCAGTACTGAGTTGATGAGTACCCTCTCGGACTACAATGTAACAGTATAAAAAATGATACCGAAGTATTTGTTAATTTACTTCTGGACGAAACAAATTAAGTCTCTTATGTGTCATTTTGAAGAATGCTATGATATATACAAATAACTAAAAACGTAACAAAAATCAGTACTGTGAAAAACTCGACATGGTTAAATTTAGCAGTAAGTTGATACAATGAATATTAAAATTCGAACGTTTTGCCATGAAAAAAACACATGTAATAGATCACATAGTACTTACCGAGGCGTTTTTGTTTTGTTTTTTTGTTTTCTTTTTCCTCCAGAAATTAGTTTGTAATATAAAAGCCCATGATTCCAGCAATAATGTGACCAGCTATTCAGAAAAAGAAAAAAAATATCTCAACATTCTAGTTGATGGATAAAGTCGATAGGATGGGAAAGCCATAAATATAAATCATGAATAAAGATGAGCTCTTAACTGTTATCTAACAATTTTCAGTACAAATAATGCAAAATGAAGATGTAATCTGGAATTTACGAATTTCAGAATATGAAAAAAAAATCAATAATTGAGCACCATCACTGAACAAATATCCTATTAATATATACTTTGTATGCATTCGACTTTTGTTCATCTTACTTTTGCCGTAGAATTTAATATGACCTCAATACTTGATAAAAAATCCTATCATAACTTCGGTATTTAGTTATTAGTTATTCTGTAGGTATAGACAGTATTGAGAAACACTGAAGTCTCTTGTCTATCTATTAACAAGAATGATTCCCATGGTTTTCTAGACTCAAATTGTGCCGATGACTCCTAGGTCCATACAACATAGCTCCCGTTACAAAAAAGGACAAAGGGGTAAAATGTCATTTCTGGCAAATAATTAATATACTGTGACAGATATCAAAATTCTGCCAGTTTAGAAATAACCAACATGACAAGATCTACCCGACCTGTATTTTTGAAGAAAATCCAATACCCCGAATGGATTTACCGCATTTTTCCGTAACATTTTACGAAAACTGATTACCTATTTAAAGGATGTATTACCCTATTTTGGTAATTTTTTTGATACATTTTCCTTCATATTTCAAAAACGATTTTAGATAGGGGTTACCTAAGTTTTAAATGCTAAAAATCAGTATCTAAAGGTCTTCATTTTATCTACATGATGAAAGTAACCAAACTCATCTAAGATTGCTGTCAGCGGGAACTTAGTTTTACATTGGATCCAACAGGAATACACTTTCAAAGATCTTCTCCACTAAGGCCTTATGGCAAATTAGAATATTGGTCAGAACTTTTTTTAGTTGGTCTCCTCAATCTTTATTCTCACAAATCATTAAACAATGATACAGAGATAAATACAATAATAGACTATAATAACTATACTTACATAGAAGAGTTATCTTCTATCAGTGAATTATAAGGTTTTGGCAATAAAACTGTACAAAACAGGTGATTTAAGTAGGGGTATTTTGTCCATACAGTTCCTAATGATAAGTTACAATAAAATTTGAACAATTAAAATAAGTTTCTAATAGTTGATCGCATAGCATCCTTGATTACATCTTGTTAATTTCATTAATTGAAACATTGTATGGCTGAATATAACACGGAATGATTATTTATTACTCCTATGTAAATCGGATATAGTTGGTGTCTTATCATATTTTCGGGACATACAATGTACGTCCCTCGAATATGATAAGAGACCCACTATATCTAATACAAAGAGTAAGATAGAGGTACAGTCTGGAAAATACAAACAACAAAACATCTAATTGTTTAATACATAGCATAATGATATAGAAATGTATTATATAACTCCGCTGAGGCTATTCGCTTTTGTATTATTCTGATACATTTGCAGTTTGCTTAACATTGACACATTTTTAGTATTCATCAAATTTTGATATTTCAAAATATTTGGTCAATTTCGATAATAGTTTTTGATAAATTGTATTCGGTCGTCATTTAAAACGTGACATGTTAAAATGTAATGATATTCATTTCCTAAATCGCAAAAATTAAAAAGAGTACATTTTCGATTTTCTATAGGGGTATTCTGCCATCGCCCTGTTACAATTAAGCGGTCTAAATTTACAAAACGTTAGAATATTTTTTATTGTCTAATATTTTAAGTACGGCGAAAATTCTAACTGCGTTTTAAATAATCGATAATTAAGCCCTTTGGCGAGCTTTCTACATAAGATCTCCAATTTTTATTAAACTGATCAATTAGTCTACTTCTGACAGTGCTAAGAAGCCATTCATTATTTATAAAACCTTGCAGTTGCGAAATATATGAGAAACCACAATCTGCAAGAATTGATTTGACAAGGTGTAGCCATTGAATATTTATTCCTTGCTTTTCGAAAGCATATTTATATAAGATAACAAACACCTTTTCTTGTTTACCACTTAACAGTTTAGTCCAATAATTCAAAATCCTAAGTTTAATCCAAATATCTAGGGGATATCTTCCCAATTCTCCATAGATCATAAAATCAGCTGTAGATCGTTTCACTTTTAGCAATAATTTACAGAACTTAATATGCAATCTTTCAATAATATTATTGTTAGCGATGCCCCAAACTTGGCAACCATAAAGAAGTATAGGCTTTACAATTTTATAAAATAGTTCTAAGTGGCAAGATATAGATATGAGGAGTATCCTGCCTTTTCGTAAAATATTGTACAAAGCCTTAATTGATTTGTCAATTTGGCACTGTTTTACTTTCTTAAAAGACCCAGTACGTAAAAAGTAGACACCAAGGTAAGAAAAATTTCGCACAATATCCAAAATATCCTTTTCAAATTTAAATTTCATCCCACCAGGCTGTCTACCTTTAACAAATATAACGATTTTGTTTTTTCATCATTTACTTTTAGTTTCCATCTTTTGCAATTTTCAGATAAACCATTTAATTGATTTTGTTAATCTTCTTTTGTTTCCGGTAATAGTACTGTGTCATCAGCATGCAAAATTACAAATAGGTTAAGCATGCAGAGTAGCTCACTTTCAATATCTGCTAATAACGTACAAAGCCCTTGTACATTTTTGCTTATTAAAAATTCCTCCAGATCATTAAGATACAAAGAAAATAGAATAGGTGACAGGTTTTCACCTAGGAGAACCCCTATATTAAATGGGAAGAAATCAGAGTAAACGACTCATCGTAAATTCGAGACTTAATATTACTATACATATTACCAATAATGTTGCACATTTAACCAGTTACTATGTGAAATCGAGTTTTGACCATTGGTCTGGGCGCCATACAGTATAGAACGCTTTTGGCAAATCTATAAAAGCACAAAACATTTTCTGTTTATGCAATCTAAGTAATTCATACAAAATATGCAATGTAAAGACATTATCTATTGTGCTATAACTTTTCCTGAAGCCAGTTGGATTCACATTTAACATAAAAAAGGTTTAAATCGGAATCAATTTCCGAAATGGCCATACAGCTCATTAAAATTATTCAGTTGGAGTTAACATATGTGTTATGGGCTCATGTTCATTCACTCCGTATCCTTTCGTTAAATATTAAAGATAATTACTCAATCAGAGGTTAAGTACAGATGTAAACAGTTCACCCATTCAACTTAATATTGTAATAGGTCTATAATTTTTTGGTCCTTTTTGTCTCCTTTGTTCTTATAAAATGGAATTATTTTACCTTTAAGCCAAACTTCTGGGACAACTCCAGAATCAAATACTATACGGTATTGAAGTTTTACGTATATAGGTAAGAAGACATCAATAGTGCTTTTGGTTTATTCGTTAATGATAGAGTCTACACCACATGCCTTTCCATTTTTAACTCTATTATACATTTAATAATTTTTATTTTCAGCAATGGGAGTATTTAAAATACCATATAGTTCTTGGGTGTCTTCTAAGGGTAGTGGATTTTATATAAGTTCCTCATCGGAGTTAAAGGATTTGTAGAAATTGAAAAAATCTTCTATAGATATATTTGGTCCTACCTAGTGTTTTTTTTTTAGTTTAAACTTTTCCAAAATTCCTCTGAAGAATGTGTCATGCAAGTCCAATTAGATCCAAGATGGCCACCAGCGGGCAACATAGTTTAACATTTCACCCTATTTGAAACCACATTCAAATATCTTTTGCTGTATTCGGCCAATTGGAATCATATTTGGTCACAACTGTCCTTAATTAGTCCCCTTTGCAAATCTCATCAAATCCATGAAGGACATAGTTTCAAATTAAACCGTAATGGAAAACACATTCAACACCTTCTTCGCTGAACGTACATGATAATTGGAATGAAAGTTGGTTATAAATGTCCTTGGGTTGCCCTTTTTAAAAAAAATTTGTCTGACAAGTATGCAATCAAAGATGATAGCCAGTGGTCAATTAAAAAAATCTGAAACTAGTTCTCGCTATTGGATCAAAACATTTTCACAATGATCCTTTGAAGGCCAACTTTCAAAAATCTGTCCAGACAGTCCACTTTAGATCAAAATGGCCACCAGCAGGACACATAGTTTAACATAAGACCGGTTTTGGAAATGCACACATGACACATTGGGTCAGGTTAGCTACAGGCTCTTTAGAGCCTTTAGTTTATGAGTAGATTTAACTAGACATGATCTGTATGTATCGTTCAATTTCGAAAGTTGCATTTTCTACAAATATATCTGATGCATGTATATGACGTTGATAATAAAAATTTGAATATCATAATCGTTAGATGACTTGAAGATAAAAAAATAATTTCAATGTCATCAAGTGATCTCGGTGACACAAACTAGACTTACATACCCTGTTTCGACTTTGACATCCTTCTTTTTGTCGGTATCCGACATTTGTAATGTGTAGTTTTCTTTTATAACAAATAAGAGTGTTTTACAATGTAAGTGCTGTACAAATTATAATCTTGCTGTTTTTGCATCATACTTTATGACTGATATATTTTTATTCAAAAATTATACCAGTTCAAGGTACCTCAGTTCACAAACAGCCAGGTCTATCGAGAAAAACGAAAAAAGTAAGATTAAGTTTCATCACGCCATGCATAGTATATATTATATATAAATACTTCGTGACTTATCTCATGTAAGTTATTGTTATTATTTATTTTTTAATGTTGTAATATGCATAAAGAAAGCATGTAAAAAATGTAAAAGCTGTATTAAATCATTTTTACAGTCTGTATCAATTAACATAGAAATAGCTAGGAACAATTTTATAGGCGTTACATTATGCTGATTGTGCGATAAGAGAAGGTAAGTTACGCACACTGCAATCTCAAAGATTAATATCTCTCAAAATCAAATCATATGAAAAGACACGCAAATTCTTCTCAGGGCAAGATCTAATCAACCGCATATTTGTAACAGATTTTGAAACGTTTCTGTTGTTTTTCATGATCTATAAGTATGATGGTAAAATATTTAAATTCTAAATTTTACACATGATTGTGTTCAGACTGTGAGTGCCTGTTTTCATTTCTGCGTTCGTAGCTACATGACGTCATTGTTTTTCCGTGCTCTTGTTTTGGCAATGCCTTTGGACTTCGATATTTAACATAAGTTGTCGAAATGCGCATATGCAGAAATTAAATTCACAGTAACTTCGGTATTTAGTTATTTGCAACTTCTTTTTATTTGCTGCTTCGGTATGGACCGATTCAGAAATTGAATGGCATTATGGGAACGTTATTGTTCTGAACGTTTTGAATTGGTCTAAACGTATTTTACGAGTACGCTGAGCTTGCGCAACGCCATTTACGAGGACGGAAGTTGAATTTCTGAATCGGTCCATTCTACGCAGTTGTTTTATACTGGATACTTAATTTACTGTAAACATATTTTATTAAATAATTCATTGCATACAATACATATATAATAATACACATGATCAAAAATTACAGTGAACCATTTAAAGGATTCGGAAACAAGTTATTAAAACTTATATTAATCCGTTTCCTATATAAATAAATTTACAATTGGTAACTAATTTGTTTAGAAGGTAGAATTTGTAATGAATTATACATTTAAGTTTTTCAAGATGAAAAAAAGAAGGGAATTGATCTGAACAAAACATGTTGTCAAACATAAATGAAAAAAAAAGAACTATATAAGCACATGCACTGTGGATAATCTTAAGATGGGACAGTTATGGTGAATTAATTTCTCTCAAATCGTTTTGAATTTATTAAGAAAGACTGCACTGCCAGAAAAATCTCAACATTCTTTTCATAAGTGATTTCGGATGATCCAAAAAGTAAGCAGTCACATGATATGAGTGGGTCATATCCTGTGAAAATCACGGCGAATTCTTAATTAATCCCAACCAGTTTCTAAATATAAATTATTTAATGATGTTAGTCGGGTGCCCCCAGTAACAATTCTAGCCGCCTCTATTTGTACTTTATCAATTTTTTCAGTCACGTAGTTTATATTGCTATCCCAAATTACATCAGCATACTCTAGTAAAGGTCTTATGTACGTCAGGTATATGGTTTCCAATGTTTTTTGGTCGAGAATAAACTTAAATTTCCGTAGTATATTTAATCGTTTAATCGTTTATACGCCTTTTCTGTTATTATGTCTATATGAGCATGGAAAGTTCCGTCATTAGATAAAGTAAGTCCTAAGTGTTTGTGGTTGGAAACGTTTGCGATTGGAATATTATTCATATAGATGTCAGGGTGGTGTGGTTTATTAGTCTTTCTTGAAATAGTCATCGTCTCTACTTAATTTGATTTATCATTCTCTCTGCTAATTCAAATCTTTAAATCCCTTTATCCTCCGTTGCAACATTACATATCACAGACACATTGAAACAACACCGAGGCAAAAACGCAGGAAGAAATAAGTACAAAATCATAATTACATAACATGGCAATTCAGATTTATTTTTCAACTAAGAATTGACCATTCAAATCTCTTATAATACAACTGTACTTAACGCGTCTCATTTAACAACATTTTTGTCTGATTAATATATGCAATTGGTCATAAATATGGAATATTCGTATATTGAAGTTTGGAAGCGTTATGCACATAAAAGTGTCAATGAAAGTATATTATCTTGCGTTAAATATTTTACGAAAGGATATGAAGTAAATGAACATGAGACCATAACACATATGTTAACTCCAACTGCAATAATTTTAATGAGCTGTATGGCCATTTCGGACATTAATTCCTCATACCCAAACAAAGGAAATCCAAAGTCAAATGGATAAAACCAAACGAAATCCGAATAATCAGTAATATCAAATATAGCTAAGGACAAAAATACGATGGAGGGAGTTAATCCTTAGGTTTTAGAATTTACATATATTTAGATAATAGTAATTAAGCAAAGTGTACACATGAGATATTATCTCATGTACAAGTACACCATATATAAGAAAAATAAAGAGCATACATCTCTACCACGGGGAATTGTTTTACAAACATTGTTTTCTACCTGTTTAGTACGAAAGTCTCTGCTTCTGCGAATATGTTAGACTACTCCTTAAATCCGTTCTGAAACACACTTTTGGTGAAAATCGGACATTTTTAAACAAATATTGGGTGTACAAATATTTCCAAAAATGCACTTTTCGATGCCCATTTTGTGCAAGAATGATTTAAGTGATAATTGCAGCAATTTTTAAAAGATAATTAGATTTCTAAAAACAAACAGCCCTTAAAGATCTCAATCTTTCTCAACAAAAAATATTCTATATTTATGACCAAGAATATAAAAAATATGAAATACATCTTAGAGATCTAAAAAAAAAACGCTTACTAACAAAACAGAAATGAATATTGATGGATACTTTGTTGCAACTGACAATTTCAGCAAGGGCAGCATTTGACAGCTGCTACTTAGTCAGGGATTTGTTCAGCCTTTGTTACTTTCATCCCTTCAGAAATTCTATGGCCGTCACCATGACATCATTGACAGATATGACGTGTCTGTGGCCCAAATGAAAACGGACATTTTCAGCTAGATTTAACGTCTTCACGGATTTGACATAATCGGTTTTGACTCAACCCTTGATTGACTCACTGATAGTGTGACGGGTGCCGCTAGCGGAGCAGGACATGCTTACCCTTCCGGAGCACCTAATGTCACTCTCGGTTTTTATGGGAGTTCACACTGTCGGTGGTTTTAGTTTTTTGTGTTGTCTTGTATATCATACTATAAGATTTTAGTTTTGTCTTCGTTATTATGTTCGTGCTACTGGTTTGTTCCGGTTAATATTTGTATACTCAAGAGACTTACAACAGCTTTTCAAATTTTTACCCTGGTACTGTTTGGGGGATAGAGAAGTAACATGTACCATGGATTTTTATTGGTTTTGTCTAAGGGTTAGAAAATGGTAATTCCAATCAGCCTCAAATCAGAACTTTCAAAACAATATATAGCTCACTGATAGTGTGACGGGTGTCGCTAGTGGAGCAGGTCATGCTTACCCTTCCGGAGCACCTGATGTCCCTCCCGGTTTTCATGGGAGTTCACACTATGAGTGCCTTAGTATCAATGTTATCTTTTTATTTCCGTGCATTGTAGCTGTCTCACGTCCTTGTTTTGTCTTTGTTTTTATCTGTTACCGTTTTTGCCATGTCTTTGGACTTCGATTTTTGTAGTCATCGCTTCCCTTGTTCCTTCGGTATTCTACTGCCGTTGTTTGACGTGACATTGAAACTATAAGGAATTTAAAGTTCATCTTAATTATCCTCGTGCTGGAAATGAAATCTAACAATTTCAAATGACATAATATATCAATAAAACCGGGGAAAACCAACCATTAAACGCGTTGTTTCATGGCACTGCGCCTACAGAGCTGATAGATGTGTGCGTATGTATTTATTAGCAGACTGCGCGGTAGTCAAATAACTAGATGGAAATCCTCTCCACGAACCGTTGAAGGCAAACTGTGTGGAGATGCAGAGAAATAAAGACCACTTCTTCATGTCTAGATAAGAGAGCAGATTCATTGGAGGATCATTTAAAACACTAAATTTCCCTACCCGTAAGCATCTTTCTCTTTTTCCAGTTACATTCAAACTCATCATCCCGGTTACCCTAGCCATCAATATTGTTATTTTGGAATTGATTTAATTGTTTGTCCTGCTATCACAGACAAAGGATAAATATTTTTAGTTTCTACAACGAGAACTAAGTTGTTATGGAATTTCTCACATCGAGTTAAATAAATTTTGCAAATGTTTGAATACGAGGCTCGCCGAGATTTTAAACATTTGAAAATTTACTTAACAAGATGTGAAAAATTCCATAATCAACTTAGTTTTCGTTGTAGAAAATGTTTCTCTGATGACATTATGTTAAGCATCGAGGATTATGTTCCGAATAGATTTGGCGGGAAAATTCACTTGTGTTCTCTCTCTAGAGATGAGAAATATTTTATTACACTGGTCAGGCGTTGGTTAAATTTGCTAGAAATTAGAGAAACAACATGTATGAATTGACCTCTTAAGGAAGCACAACATTCTTCAAAAGAAAACTATCTGACCCTAATACTTTGTGATTAGTTAATATTTATTGACAAATGAGGTATAAAACGGAAGGAAAATTATTAAATTGACCCTTAATAATCATTTCGAGAGCAGTCCTTTCAAGTGTCATTTTCTGAATTTCCATATTTGACAGACATTTTGGTTTCGGGAAATATTTTCAAACAAAAATAATTTTTACATCTATACAGGTAGCTGCACTATGTTTATTTTACCTGAAATGACCATTTAAATGCAGTATACATTGTTAGGTGACCTACTTAAAAGAGATGCACGAGATGTTGAGGCATACAAAACCAACAGTATGTTTGTTACTTAAATTGATTTTGTTGTTGGTTACTTAATTTTATCGCATTCATTCAGTCTGTTTTCAGACAGCAAAAAAAAGCGACTGACAAGTGCTTATATTCTCCACTTCAAAATGACCCTACATTAGTAGAATACATCGGCAAACGAATTCCGAAGCAAGAAATCATTTGCGAATTAAAAAAAACTTCATTGAAGATCTTGTGGTGGCTTTGAGTTGTTATTACTCCCCTTTGGGTCGTTGTCTCTTTGACGCATTCCCCGTTTCCTTCCTTTTTTTATTCAATAGTTTGCTTTGGTATTCATTTAATCTGCTGCCTTTATTTTTTTTTAATTTGTCAATTTCACATTATACATTAATAGATATATAAATATTAAGAGCTACCCTCCAACCATTTTAGCACTTAACATATTTGTTTTCGTTTATAAAATAATGATTTGATTTCTGTATTACCGTTTTAAATGTCATTTATACAGTATTTTTACAAAACAAACATAAATATCAAAGAACATATTGCTTGCAGTGTCAACAGTATAAATGTGTTTAAAAGCAGGCAACCTATAGTCAAACATGATAAACAATAAAGGCGTTGTTTTCTTAATTGTTGTAATTATCATTGGTGAAGCCCTTTACATCACATTTGGGCATTATTGTTTGAATTATAACTCTTAAAGTGCATGTAAAAGGACCAGGGATGGCTAAGCGATTCAAGAGATGCAGTAAATATTGGTGAGAAATTGGAACTCAAAATGACGAAGCGAACTAGAAGAACTTCTAACAATTTTCAATTTTCCTTTCCCTTCTGTCATTTATTATCCCTTGTATCCTAACGACTTTAATTTTTATATAAAAAATGATGAATATGACGCTTATTTTGAATTTAAAAAAAAGGTCTTGACCTTCAGCAAATAAAATGCAAAGTATTCTCTTTTGTAAAACTTCAAAATTATAAATCTGCTGGTGGATTGTAAGTCCCCGAGGGTGTTCATCAACCCAGTAGTCAGTACTTTGGTGCCGACCCGAAAACTGACTTTATTGAAGCTTGCAATATCTAAATTTTACAAAAGTGTGTTTAAAACTAAGGAGTGTCTCCCTCATGCATAGCTATTTTCCTACAATGTAGCTGAATTTTGGCTTTTCTATTTAGATCCTTTTGGTGATTTGTTCCCTGTCAGCTTTATATACGTTTTTCGGCTAAAGGAATGTCATACATTTTGGTTTGATCTGCATTGATGGGACATAATGGAAATGTGCATATGCAGAAAATAAATAAAAAGTAACTTCGGTGTTTTGTCATCTTAATTATACATGGTTTTATCATATTATACCCATGTCGATGTGTTTTATTATGTTAAGTTTATTTGCATTAAAAGCGCCATTGTGAGATCTTACACCAGTAGTCTTTCCGATGAACAGTTTGTGAAACTATTGGCCGGTCAAAATCTATTGACCTATGACGTCTTTCGCTTATAATTTCGGTAGAATAAAACATTTGTTTACTGGCTATTTAAACAGTAGCAAGTATATAGTTCCCCTCGACACCTTTGCGTTGGAAAATATTATAATTTCTTTGGGTGCCGGAAACTTACTTTATCTTCATAGGAAGTAAATACTAACATGTTTGTTTTTAATTCGAACGTAATATTTCTGTCTTGCCCTTTATACCTCTGTTATTTCGATATGATTTGCTAAAAGCAGTTTTATGTTATGGATAACATATTTCGCACCTGGAGATACATGTAAGGTCTTTTTGTCAATATATTTTAAACAGCACATGCGCATATAAAGCCAAACGGCAAAACAACGGCAGTAGAATACCGAAGGAATAAGGGAAGCGATCACCACAAAAATCGAAGTCAAAAGACATGACAAAAATCATTGTAAAGTGTTCGTTTATGTTAGCATACAACTTTAGAAACAACTCACATATGTACACATGTCTTATATTCCAGCAGTAACATTCCCACATCTTCGGCATATGGCATGTACATTTCGCAACTCATTCGCTATTGCTGTAGTTTGTAAAGCGATTTTGTCAACAGAGCAAAATTACTGTCTCAAACACTTATAAATCAAGGGTATGTTCAGTCACTGTTGCATTTGTAACAACAAAAGTTTTACGGTCTTAACACCATGATTTGTCCGATTTGTTTCTATTTCACAAATGAGAATAGATATCTTTGGGTAGATCCAGAGTTTATTACCGGACTGACTAGCACCGACTGTGACAAAACCGGACTTTTTGGCTGGAAGTGTGACGAGTTTCCCCTTTCCTCGTTCTTGCTTCAGTATTCGTTAACCAATGTATGACCTCAAATAACAAGATCTAAAACAACAAAGCCAAAATCACCTAGGGACAGAGTTCCTCGTGAAGGACAAACTTTGCCAAAAACAAATACTGTATCCAAGAACAAATGTATTAACTGATGGAATACAGACCCCGTTCTACAACTTAATGTGAAATTTATCGTATGATGCATGAGAAATTTTAATAAAATATAGATTATATTATCTCATTTCAATTTACTCCCTTACCCTTATTGTCTGTCTTGACTCGGTTGACAATAATGACCACAAGTTGGTGCCCAAAGCATCCAAATGTGATGTGCGATATGCTTTCATCAAGAAAAAATAACATTATTTAGTTAATTTAGATATTAAGTGCAATACATGAAATATAATAAACATATCTGCCATTGTCTGTCTTTTTGTATTGCTTTTCAATCAAAAGTCAGCCACTCATTACAAATATGGAGTATGTAAACGAGCATTTCCACTAGCCAATGGTTACGATCCGCTCCTAAGGTAGCGAAGATGGGAAACGAGGGTCGTGTTAGAACATACTCTTGGTCATAAATATGGAATTTTTTTTTCTTAAGAATGCCTGAGATATGTAAGGGCTGTTTGATTTCAAAAAATCAAATTATCCTTTAAAAATATCTGAAATTATAACTTAAATCATTGATGTGCGCGATGTCCCCTTTTCACAAAAAGTGGGTTTCAGAACGGGTTGAAGGAGTGGTCTTAGAGATTCTTCGAATAGAGTCTTTCGTACTTCACATTTAGAAAATAATGTTTAAAGCAAAATATTATGCTTTCGTCCACGCACTTTTGTGCATAATGCTTCCAAACTTCAAATTTTGACTCAGAAAATACGAATAATTCATATTAATGACCAAGAGTATATAACCCTGAATTTATGTAACCAGTATATACTCGAGGTGTATAAATAACAATAAACTGAAGTTAAATTATTTGGCTTTTTTGTATTTTTGTATATTTTTTTTTTGGTTAGTTTGGTTTTTTTATTTAATTGTTTGTGTATTTATTTTGTTGTTTCTATTTTGTTTTTTGTGTATTTGTTTTGTTTTGGTATTTTTTGTGAGTATTTGCCTTGTAGTTTTTTGTGTATTTGTTTCGGTTTTTTGTATTTATTTCGTTTTGCGGATTGCAGACTTGCTACTAAGATAAATATATATATATATATATCTTAAAAAACTGCAAACAAGTATTTCTTACCTTGAAACTGTAAGTCAATTCCCAAAAAGTAAAATAGAAATGTCCGTGTATTTTTGTTATTTCGAAGTTTTCATTTCAAATACTTTAAACCAAAAAAGTAAAATGAAATATTTCCTCAATGTTAAGAATATGTTAAGATATCGCGTAATAATTGTACATCTCACTTATTATGCTTTCAGTTACACTATTTTGAAACATGTTTGTATAAAAGAACGCCGTTCGGCAATTCTTAATGACTTATATCCAATAGTATATTAATGTTTTCTTTTCATAAACATATTGCATCAGTTAATCGTAAAAGATATAAAATTAGCATGAAAGGAATGTGACAACAAAAAGTTATGCAAAAAATGAAACCATAAAGCTTTTATAGATTGTTGCTGTAATAGATGGATGCCACATTGTAGCGGTGAGCCTTAACCTCAAATAAGACATTACATTTGCTCACAACGTTTGATCTTTTTTAAAAATGTAATGGTGATTAACATAATATAGAAAAATAGGTAGCAATAAATTCAGGACTTTCGAGATTGGAAATATTTCATACTTGGGGAAGGAAACAGGTCTTTGAAGGTGTGTAAACTTGCATCAGACTGCATTCTTGTCCGGTTACCACCGTCTCTCATGGGATTGCCCTTCACACGGGTACCTTTGTTGTAAAAGAGAATTCTATCGGTAATTCGAATGATCCGTATTTCAACTCCTTACATTGGTTTTTATGCAAATATTTAGAGGGTACTTGAAGAAAATGTTTCATTTAGAGGTTGTCTTTGGGCACTAACAGGTAAGTGACAAAATTCTATTCAGCGCCGCCTCGAAGTCAGAAGTTGTAATGCAACCTGTTTGACATAGTTGGCGTTTTCTATTACATAAGTGTAAATAACAAAATAACGAAGTTTCTGCATAAGCACATTTCGACAACTTATGTCTCTAAACATTTGGATATCCACAAACCGAAGTATGTGTAAAACCTGATTGAGAACAAATTATCAATAGGATCTAAAAAGGAGAACCAAAATCAGCTAAGGACAGAGCTATGCAGCAGGAGGATATTCCTTACTTAGGTTTTTAACAACATGAACAAAGTTTTCTTAAACTTAGATATTGCAAGTTTTCACATAATATCGGTTTTCTGGCAAGCACCGAATTAGTACTGACTACTCGGTTGGTGAATACCCTCGGGGACTAAGAGTCCACCAGCAATGGCATCGGCTCAGTGGTAACAAATAACAAAATACCGAAGGTACTGCGAAGTTAGCTCTTGCATATGCGCATTTCAACAACTTATGTCTCTTCAGTGCAGATCAAATCAAAACATTAGGTAATCTACAAACCGAAATATGTGTAAAAGATGATAGAAAACAAATTACCAATAGGATCAAATGTATTTTTTTAGATAGCATTCAACTCTTTTCCAGTTAAGAGAGAAACAGTCGACAAAAGTAATCGCCCTATTCTAATAAACTGTTTGCCAATTAGATCGAATTTCCAAACTTTGACCTCGCATTTTACAATCTTATACAAAGGGAAGCAACTCTACACCGGAAAAACAGGTGATTTTAGGGATTTCCAACGTAAACTATAACCAAAATGTAAAAATGATATTCTCTTGACCTGTATGGTTTCCAAACTCCATCTTTGGTGAACAATATCAAAATAATATGACCTTGTGTCTGTCTATTTTGTTTTATATTTCAACAGATCTCATATGTCAAGGTGCTGATTTATAAGGGTTTCTTCGGTAAATCTTACAACTTGTCCGATGTCACGTGATCTTGAATGAGTGAAAATTTAAAAGAACGGAAAGTCGGTAACAGGCAAATATTAAATACTACAATATTGATTCAGAGCAAACGACCAATTTCACTTTACAAACTGCACTGTTCATTTTATGAACAGTTTCATCTACATCTGTTTTTAATGGGTGGATGATATGAGACAACTGAATTCATCATTGTGGAAAAAGTACATTGTAGTTAAGTAAAAATTTTTAAGATACCTTCAAACGCCGTTATCAGTAAGAAATGTTATTATATACACATCATTTACAGGATGGTGATTTTTTTATCATGTCTGCACTAACATTTAAAAACATTTATCAATTTTAAAGATGCATACAAAACATATTCACCTGCCACAATTCTTAATCATATTTTGATAACATAATAACGCTTGAGGTAAAGGATTATCTTTTTTATTCATGTGTGAGGTTTGAGATCAGACAGTACAAATACTGGTTGGATATAAGTCTCCAGCTTTTGATTCCACATATACCTGTTTTTTTACAGAGTCTTCAGTACCTTATCGTGACCTGATTGGTCGCGGGTACACATACTTTTGTCACCATTACATGTAGTGGAAGAGAAAAAAAAACACACACACAAAAAATACCATGAAAAACCAACTGATAATTTAGGAATAAATCTTTTTTTAAAGAAATTCATTATCAACACTTACTATTCTGCGGACAGACATTAATGGGGATTTAATACATCAGTTTTTATGTACTAAACAGGGTAAAAGAAGATATTCATATTAAGTAATAGGTAAAGATGGGGCCTATTTTGTTAAACATCACACTGATTCACACAAAAAGTATACAGAGGAGGATGTCATGGCTATGCTGGAATTCTTGATTAATAATATATTTGTAGAATTTGGAGGACAAGTTTTCCAGCAGACAATAGGGATACCTATGGGGATTAATTGGCGCCACTTTTAGCAAATTTGTTTTTTTATTCGTATGAAGCCAGGTTCATACAAAGGCTAGTTCAGAAAAAGACAATAAGCTAGCCAAAGCCTTTAATTTCAGTTTCCGTTATACAGGTCTTCTTTCATTGAACAATCCTCAATATAAGGATAACGAACTCGAAATTAAGGAGACCACTGATACACCATCATCAGCATCATACCTGGACCTATACCTCTACATTGACAACTCTGGACGTCTGAAAACAAACCTTTATGACAAGCGTGATGATTTCGACTTTCCAATAGTGAACTTGCCGTTTTTGAGCAGTAATACTCCCATTTTTTCCGGCATATTGCGTGTACATTTCACAACTCATTCGCTATTTCCGTGCCTGGAGTTTGTACAGCGATTTTGTCAACAGAGCGAAATTACTGTCTCAAAAACTTATACTTTAAGGGTATGTTCAATCACTGTTGCAATTGTCACTACAGAAGTTTTGCGGTCGTCACCACGATTTGACAGACCATTACAATGTTTCTGTTTCACAAATGAGAACAGATATCTTTGGATAGATGCAGAGTTTGTTACCGGATTGACTAACACCGTCTGTGACAAACCGGTCTTTTCACTGGCAGTGTGACGGGTGACACGCTTGGAGCAGATCATGCTTACCCTTCCGGATCACCTGATGATACCTAAGTTTTTATAGGGGTTAACACTGCAAGTGCTTTAGTTTTGTGGCGTTCTTGTTCATTTTTGTTTTTTGTTTTGTCTTTGTCATCCTGTCTCAATTCGTGTTGCTGTGAATTGCTGTGATTTTGGATTTATGATTTCCCCTTTTCTCGTTCTTGCTTCGGTATTCGTTTGCCGATGTTTACATTGTGTTTGCAATTAATTTTTTTTTCAGATTACATGATCTTACATGTACTGCATATAGATGTTAAAATTTAATTGGTTCTTGGACACCTTTTAATAGTTTGTTTACAATTTTTGTAGGTTTGATTAGGTTTTCAGGAGCTTAATCTACAGAGCTGATTAGCCCCTGGTGTTGGATTGGAGAATACCTTGTCGATGTTACCTCGAATAATTCAATCCCTCTCTGATTCTCTCCTCCGGAGCGATCGTAGTGAGTGGAATATAACGACTGGATTATTCGGGTTATGTCGATGTAGGATTAGTCACATATGTAATATGGAAACCACCAACTATTACAGATAACTTATGAGTTGAGGTAAACCTTGCTTTATGAAGTACATATACATGCAGATCCTGCTATATATATATAGAAGCCTCTTGATGCCATACAGAAGGCCAAGTTTCCTGCCCCTCTAATTTTTCCACTTTCCAGTAGAATTTAAAACTTTTTGCCTTGACTTACTGTCCGAGCTTGACTTAGTTCTTCCATTTATAAATTTTTTGCATTTATTAATTGTTCTTGTCCTGTTATAGCTGAAATATTGCACATTTCATGCAATGATTTCTCTAACAGTTTTTCTAACATCTTTGATTTTATGGTCTTCCAAATGTTTAGATTTTATCTTCACTGAAGAGACATAAGTTGTCGAAATGCTCATTTGCAGAAAGTAAATTCACAGTAACTTCAGTATTTAGTTATTTGTTACCACTGGGTCGATACCACTGCTGGTGGACTGTTAGTCTTCGAAGGTATTCACCAGCCCAGTAGTCAGTACTGCGATTGCTGACCCGAATCCGATTATTTTTGGAACCTTAGAATATCCAAATTTTGTGAATTTTATTGAAAACTAAGGAGTATCTCCCTCATGTAAAGCTCTGTCCTCAGCTGCTTTGGCTTAATATTTAGATCACATTGGGCATCTCCCTCGTGTAAAGGTCTGTCCTTAGCTGATTCGGCTTTATATTTAGATCATATTGGTTATTTGTTCTCTATCAGTTCTTTAACATCTTTGAGTTGATGGTCTTCCAAACGTTTAGATTTTATCTCCACTGAAGAGACATAGCTTATCGAAATGCGCATATGCAGAAAGTAAATTCACTGTTACTTCGGTATTTAGTTATTGATAATGTACTTTTGAAAATTTATCTATCGGCTTTCATATTTTTGTAAAATCAAATTATTTAATTGATCAATGTATATATGATGCGAAAATCTCACGATATTACTTGCCAAATCTTCTTACAATCAACTTGCTCAGTTCCATGCGGACGTTTATTTGTTGTATTGTCTTTTTATCCCTTCATTTGGTAACGGTTGACAGTGTTTGTATGAGAACTTTACCCTATATATTAGCAGTAAACATGGATGCAGCGTTATACGACATTGAACAAGTGAATTCCGCTCAAGCTGTTGCTAGGGAATGAGTGTTTCCTCTATGTTGAAGACCTCGTTGTCGCATTGCCTGCTTTTACCATGTATTTGTAGATACTTTTTCTAATTTGCATTTACTCCATATCCTTCGATTGTTGATTTAAAATATGATATCTAATTAACGGAATTGTGTTTGGCATTATCGTGTGAAATTTCTACAAAAAATATCAAACCTCGCCAAAATTATATTTCATATTTTATAGTCACTAAATATTACGTAATTTTCAAATCATGAGATGAAAGGTTGCAATATAGTCAATAGATGACAATTATTATCTTCTAATTTGTTGAATTCAAATTGCATCAGTGGGGCCCTGTAGAAATCTTATTCTTCGGGTCCGTACCTCATCAAAAATGACCGCCTACAGCGTAGTAACATTGAACTTCACGCAAATACATTCAAGATGTTGTTCTCAGAACATCTGACTTTGTCACAATTATCATTAGATAGTCCATTCCAAAAGGTGTGTTCGGCAAATCTGTACCTAATCCATGATAGCTGCCAGCACATAGTTTGAACATAAAGTAAAAATATTCCAAAATTTCTAACAAACTATGATTCCAATTAAAACAACACTCAGTCATTATGGGTCTGATGTCAAACTTTTCCCTAGCTGTCGGGCATCTTGAACGTTTGCGGTCCCGCTTAATTCAATTTTTTTAAAGGGAACGAACAATTTTTTAAAGGGAACGAACCTGGACTTTTGCAACCAAGTTTGAAATTGGATTCAGAGGAGAAGACTTTTCAAAGTTTATGAAGGACGGACGGATAACGACAACCAAATTATAGTAAAAGCTTATTAACCTTAGAGTCAAAGCCAGGTGGGCAGTGAAAGGCAGTGAAAACTATGTACCAGGAAATATTTATTTTAGCCGTCACATTTAGTTCATCTTGTACTGTATGAATCCATTACAGAGATAAACTCTTTTGTTTTTCATTACTTTTCATACTGAAATAGGTTGATGCTTATTATGTCACAAGACCAGCGTTATGAAGCCAACATAGATCACCTCAAAACTAATGACGCGGGAAACAAGCCCAAAACTGAAAATTATAACAAAAAAAACAAAAACAAACAAACAAAAGCAAAAAAAACAAAAAACAAACGAACAAACAAAACCAAAAAAAAACTCTTTTGTTAGTTATTTAAGGACCTTAACTTACACCCTAAAACATTATTTTTTTTATTTCTAGAAGCAAAATATGTTTCTCTTTTTAAGCTTAAATAATATTTTGTCAAATCACAGGAGCACACTTTTATAAATTATTAATTGCCGAATAGCGTGACTTCGAATTATAATTTAGCTATGTTAATGTTAGTCCATTCTGACATATTGGAATATTGTAAATTTAGCCGCTAAGTGAACCAATGATCGATGTCAAATTACTTTTGTTGATAAAAGCTTGTCTGAATTAAGTAAGTGACTACATGATCATATTCTTTCCTTGCCCTCAAAAGTCACAAATTGATGCATCACATCGTAGTCTAGAGATCAGAATAGTGCAAGAATTGTACCTGATATTCGCAAAGGGTCATGTTTCGTTGATGAAATGTTCTTTGGTTAGTGCATTATTCGAAGAGCTACGCAAATTTCAGATGAGAATTTTAATGTATCAAAACGTATGACAATTCCCCGTGTTGAGATGTATGCTCTTTATTTTTCTTAGATATGGTGTACTTGTACATGAGATTGTATCTCATGTGTACACTTTGTTTAAAAATATTATCTAATTTATGTAAATTCTAAAACTTAAGGCTGAACTCCCTCCGTCGTAGTTTTGTCCTTAGCTGATCATTCGGATTTCGTTTTAATCAGAGTAGACATGTTCATCAGTAAAACCAGTTGTTGTTGATTTCAAGAAAATAAAACTAATTAAGGGGGTAGACCTGGGGAAGCCTCAAATTTTCCTCTCGTTTAATTTTCTTAATATTTTCAGTATTTAAACTACACATGGTCATGTCGACTTTCAGCAATTTTCAGCGATTTTTACCGTTCCGTTTATGTCTAGTGGTCATCAAAGATACCCGTTTTCCTCATATCATTGGGTCCGTTCAGGACTTGATTGTGGTGTTTAAAATTGGCTCTAATTAAATTTGTATTTGATTTGAAATAATTTCAAATGCAAAATTCTGTAGTTTAGACATGTGTGAAAGTAAGCATGAATATTGATAGTAAATTTAACTAGTTTGAACTGAAATACATGGGTGTTCTGAATAGTATAGGCTGAAATTTTTACTGTTTTTTTATCATTGTTAAACACTTCTTGTAAAAAATTCTGTCGTTTAATTTTCACCAAAAACTGAGAATAGAAAGAAAACTAGTATATGTGAGATATGTTAAAATTTTAGAAAATTCTACCGCCCCATGTTTTCTTAATTTAGAATAAAGTGGGTAAAAAATCACTAAAATTGCTGAATCTGTGCTATAAATTACC
This sequence comes from Modiolus philippinarum, assembly GCA_002080025.1. Classification (NCBI taxonomy): domain Eukaryota; kingdom Metazoa; phylum Mollusca; class Bivalvia; order Mytilida; family Modiolidae; genus Modiolus; species Modiolus philippinarum. The sequence continues at coordinate 89,752 of MJUU01062457.1, forward strand.
TCCCTTGGAAGAAATCCGACTTTCCCAAATTTTCATTATCTTTGGATAGCATTACAAAAATGTAGGATGAAATGCACTCAATATAAATAAGTGGATGTTGGGTATTTGTTTTCATGACAAAATTAAAATTTGTTTGCTGTGTGGAAAACATTTTACAATTTTAAAAATTTGATAATACCTATTGTAATGATTCTATCTGTTTGTGTACGTAATAAAAAAAGTGAATATCAGAGTTATCTCCTCCTACTCCAGGTCTACCCTCTTAAATTTAATTGTTTTTATATTCTTTTTCTCCATTTTTAAGCCACTTTGAAGTTTTTTTTTTATTCTTTATCTTTAGGTCACTTTAAAGCCTTCAACAGAGAGCTTTGCACATACCTGAAAGTAATCAATTCTAGCTACTTCTGGTACCGGTTAAGTTGAATACATTGCTAGATGTCGACCAATGCAACTGAAGTGAAAACAGTCTTAGATATCTTTTCTGTACATGTCATTATGTTACACAGAGAATACGCGTCTTTATACTCGTGCTCACACCGGAAAAAAATCTATAACTACAATATAGGAGCCTGTGCGCCTGAAATATCTTAAATTATTTACATTTTCTCTATGCCGTTTAACGTTTTTCTAGGAAAATTTGTTCAATGGCTGAAAATTATAATTGTGTCATAATGGCTGAAAATTATAATTGTGCCATAATGGCTGAAAATTATAATTGTGTCATAATGGCTGAAAATTATAATTGTATGCTACAATCTGCCTAGGAACTACACAGGAGAAACACGAATAAGACAAAAGACAAACGTTGCATAAAAACAGTTAATTTACATTTGGATCATTTTGGTTATTTGTTCTCTATATTAAATATCTTTGAATTTATGGTGTTCCAAACGTTTAGATTTTATCTGCACTGAAGAGACATTAGTTGTCGAAATGCGCATATGCAGAATTTAAATTCACAGTAGCTTCGGTATTTAGTTAGTACGTTAAACTGTACCCGTGTTTCAAGGAGTATACTCCCACAAGCAGCATTTAAATCAAATAATATGGAAAGCCATAATCCAAAAGTAATTAAAAATGAAGTACTAATTTCCAAAAATATCAAAATAGGAGGCTAAATTAAGTACCAAAGACATCTACCGAGTGAGATACAAAGAAAACACGGAAAACATAAATTTGTTAAAAAAAATTTTTTTTTGGTGATTAGAAAGCCTGCCAACAGATGTACTTGTTTTGAAATGTTATAAGAGGCTAACAATTAGAATAATTAATGATACTTCACAGCAGGTAGTTTGATAATCAGAACGCAAATGTAATACCAATAATGTTATGAAGAATTTTTGATAAAATTTTAGCGATAAGGACTAAAAATAGCCTCCAGTTTTTTTTTCTTTAAACGTCAAACAATAATTACAATGTACCTAATCATCTGTTAATTTGTTAAATTTGTAACAGGATTTACAAAACGATTAAAATTTAGTAAGATTATCCTGTTTACTTTACTGATAGTGTACAAGCTAGAAAATTGGCGTGAACTATGTCATAGATCCACGTGCATAGATCTTGAATTCTCTTAGACATTACTTAGTTCAAAATTTTTCTAGGCTGATATCAGTTGTAGTTGAATTCAATAAATGTTAAAATATGAGCTTAATACTTGTTCTTGAGAGGATCTCTTATATAAATGCACTGTATACTTTCAGTTTTTTCTTAACTTTTGTATCTTTTGATTTCAAATCGTTATTCTGACTACATATTAATTATGCCTAAAGCTCATGATTTACTATGCCAAGTTTTCTCACTTTTAGTTCGATGACTGCTCTTTGCTTGTTTAATTGTTGTGGTCGTCTTCTACATGTATTAGTCTTTTTAGATCATTTTAGTTGTTTTTTTTCTCTATCAGCTTTAACATCTTTTTCGATTTATGGACTTGCAAATGATTTGGTTTAATCTGCACTGATGTCGAAATGCGCATATGCAGAAAATAAATTTACAGTTGCTTCGGTATTTTGTTATTTATTACCACTGGGCCGATGCTTCTGCTGGTGGACTGTTAGTCCCCGAGGGTATTCACCAACCAAGCAGTCAGTACTTCGGTGCTGACCCGAAAACCGACTTTATTCAAACTTGCAATATCTAAATTTTACCAAATTTTGTTTAAAGCTAAGGAATATCTCCCTCATGCAAAGCTTTGTCCTTAGCTGAATTTTGGCTTTCCTATTTATATCCTTTTGATTGTTTTTTTTCTGTCAGCTTTAACATGCTTTTCGATTTTTGGACTTCCAAATGACAATGTTTAATCTGCACTGATGAGACATAAGTGGTTTTGACATGAGCATGTTCATAAAATAGATTAACAGTAACTTCGGTATTTTGTTATTTAGTCAAGCAACCGATGACAAGCATTGTAAAAACACTTTGCCAGTTATGTTTGTTGACGAGTAAAGAAACATGGATGTAGCGTGACTCGACATCTAGCAATGAATTCCGTTCAAACTGGTGCTACATGTCGTCTTGAACTTACTATGAGGTATGAGTACAGGCCATTGTTGAATACCTCATGGTGACTTCAAGGTGAAGAAGAACAATAAAAGCGTTGTTCCATTGCTTGTTTTTTTATGTATTTGCAGAGACTTTGTCTCATTAGCATTTACTTCATATCCATTCATTGTTAATAGTATTTATGACAAATTATATACCCAACGCAAGTCCAATTTCTGACAATGTTATGTGGCAGAAACGACCAATTAAAGTCAGCAAAGATAAAACAAAATTGGCTCAAATTGACTTTTTAATCAGACGAAAAACTAATTATTTTACAAATTAAATACAATATATAACTTATCTGACAATAATGAAGTCCAAGTAATAATCCAAATGAACAGTTCACTTAATTCCACCAATAAATGTCCAATAGAATAATCCTTATAATCCTCACTAAATAGTTGATAATAGATTCACAATAATTGATGTCGATTTCCAATACGAAAGATGTGCATGATAATCCTATATAAACTAATTAATCCTGTATAAACTTATTAAACTGACTGATTTAACCCTTTTCAGCCATCATATATAAATACATTTATTCTTTCCAGAAAAATCTTCACAGGATATAACTAGAACATTCTAATCAACTAATTATCACATGACTAAAATGATTATGTAAGGAAAACCTCTAGAAAAATCTATGTGTTAAAATCTGA
>MJUU01062460.1:0-15944 GCA_002080025.1 Modiolus philippinarum
GAACGTTGAGGTCTGACTTATTAATCAATCGTTAGAGATGCTTTAGGCATTGTACGTCAAAGATATTTTACCTGTGTCACATACAACTACAAAGACTTTTATCTATGGGCGCGAAATAAAAAAAAAGGCTTGGCTTTGAGAGGGAATAATTGAAATAGTCAGTCTTCTTAATCGATTTCATATAGCTTTTCTAACGTGAGACTGTAGAGTTAGGTGTAAACCTAGACATCCACCGTAAATTTACCTTGTAAATTTCGCCACCTTGTAAATTGAGTCACCCTGTAAATTTCTTGTAAATTACGTGCACATTACGTATACTTGATTTAAAGTGGTATCTCTCCGGGAATCAAACGGATTTAGCGTAGTATTAATAGCCAGTAGTCAATAGTCAAACACACACTGGCATAGTCATTAATACCAGCTAATTTCAGATTCCACTTGGGATACTAAAGGTTAAGCTAGCTTAACTTATCCGGTCCAGCATATATAATTTATTCACAAAATTTGAATTTGAGTTCATATTTCTAAATTTTTAGTTATCTAATAATTGAAATTATCATCTTTGTCATAAATTTATGTGAAAGTTGTCCATCTTTGTCAATTTAGGGAATCCAACTGAAGGACTTCATAGTATCGGCAGTGGCTTTTATATTGATTTAAATAAGATGAAGTACTTATTTATTTAGGTTAAAATCATCAATATATATAAATTGGCAATTTGTTTTCTTGAAGAAGTTTAACCTTTATGCACAATGTATTTGACTACAGAATACTGAAAAAGTTGGACTGCAAAAAAATGTTCAAACAATCTGGAACATTGTCCAATAAAATACCGAATTTACCGTAAATATGGCCAATGCAACAACTTAAACCTCTACAGTGTAGTTCAAATCAAAATATTTGAAGACATGAACCAAAAAGCTGTAAAATCTGATAGAAATCAAATTTAGAGAACAAAATTGGTCAAAAAGAAAACGACTGAGCTCTTCATGGTGAAGATATTCCTTAGCTTTAAGTGAAATTCTCTTAAATTAATATATTGCATGTTTCAAGATAAGATCGGTTTCATATATTAACAATTAACAACACTACTTAAAAAAATGTTCAACACCATTTAAACAGTGCAAGTATACGGGTAGAAATATTTCCGGAGGGATGATTTTACTAGAAAATTTAAATCCTATTCCTATGCAAAATCAATAGGAATGGAAAAATATTTCTCGGAAAATTTGACCTCGCACAAATATTTACAGCAAAATCGATGTCCGGACACCCCGGCTTGGGGATATATTTCGCCTGAACAAATTTTCCTGACGGACATATTTTACAGTGGCAAAGAAATATTTATTAACATGGTAAATGCTTTTTTTTTTTTACAAATATTTAGTTTATGAACTTCAAAATGCATGATTTGATTTGCACTGAAGAGACATTGTAAGTTGTCGAAATGCGCATATACAGAAACTATTTTTTACTAGTTGTCAGTAATTATACCCCACGCAACGAAGTTGCGGAGGATATATAGTTTTTGACTGGTCCGTCCGTCTGTCCGTCTGTCATCACTAAGAGGGTACATCATATGTCCGGATAACTCCTCCTACAGTTTTTAAGATAGGAAGTTTTTATTTTGCAGGTTGATTGTGCATATATCAAAGATGTGATTGATACTTTGATTTTGATTTTTGATCATTTTTGACAAAAATACACATTGATGAACTTTGTCATTTTTATGCATAATATTGCTTATAGGGTACATCATTTGTCCGGATATCTCCTGCAACAGTTTTTAAGATAGGAAGTTTTTATTTTGCAGGTTGATTGTGCATATATCAAAGATGTGCATGCTACTTTGATTTTAATTTTAGAATACTATGGTCAAGATGAGTGCATGCAAAATTCCTATTTTCAACAGGGCATTGAAGAATTATCTCCCGACTTCCCATGTACAGGGTGCATATGCAATACTGTTATACAATTATCAACATAAAGGGCACATATACAATACTATAATACAATTATCAACGAAACTGCAAATTTACAAGGCGCATATAAAATACTACCATACCATCATCAACACAAACTGTCCATCTACAGGGCGTTTATGAAATGTTATCATACAATCATCAAAATAAACTGGCCATCTGTAGGGCTCATATGCAATACTATTATGCGATCGTCAACATGAACTATCTATCTACAGGGTGCATATGCAATCCTACCATACAAACATCAACATAGACTGCCAAATAAAAGGTTGCATATGCAATACTACCATATTATCATCAATATAAACTGCCAATTCACAAGGTTCATGTGCAATCTTACCATACAAACATCAATATAGACTGCCAAACTACAGGTTGCATATGCAAAACTGCCATACAATCACCAACATAAATTGTCCATCTCCAACTCGCATATGCTATACTACCATACAATCATCAATATAAAGATTGCATATACAATATTATCATACAATCATCAACACAAACCAAGAGAAATCATTTGCAGTTTAAGTCCTGTTATATATTAGAATATAAAATCAGAGTTTTTTTGTTTTGTTTCTTAAGATCCCATTAGATACTGTAGAAATGACCATATATAAAATTATACCCATTTTTGGCACAAGCATTGAATTTCATATATAGACCATACCTTTACAAATGATATTCATTGCACAGACTTTGTTACTTCGGTATTCTACAGTTGTTTCAAAAATTCCTGATACAATATTTCTCTCTTTTTTGCCAAAATAGGTACTACAGATGCGGGGCAATAGAACACAAAAATACTGTGCGTGCGCTTTGAAATATATCTTTTAGCCTAAAGATTATGTAAGAGTGACCATAATCACTCAATGAACTGTATGACTGTCTCGATGAAACCATAAAAAACGATTTTTAACTCGTAAGCCGAAGGCGGAGAGTTGTTAATATGACAAGAAAAAATCACGTGCGCCTTCAAGCCTATTAACAGCTCTAAAAGATGTTCTTCGTGCTTCCGATAAAATATAGTGCGCAAGTTTCTATCAAAATCTTATACATTGTGTATTTAACTTATATTTCTTCATTTTCTTGAGTTGAATACAGTGTTGTGATATTAAATTGAAAACAATATGCGTTTATCAAATTAATCGTTTTTTTTATATTGCGTCTCGGATCAAAGAGCCTGCCGCGCAGTTGCATAATGCATCGGTCTGTATGTTTGATTTACCTCCCTTTGTACATTCTTCGAAAACATAAATAATTAATTTTATTCAAAATAAATTGCTTTTGTCAAAGATGAAAATATTTTTTTTTACCTGTGATATGTGTATTGCACAATCGACATACATACGAAATCACATAATCCGATTATTTTCACGTATTACGGAATAACTTAATACACGCAGGCGTATGCAGCAGTTCTTTAGATGCCTACGAAGTTTTGCCACGAGTAGATTTTCAGGGCTTTCGAGTTTCAGCTCCATCGGAGCTTTGATTTTGTTTGCAATGACATATTTTTGACAATTTAAAATGTCTGAATGATGTAAGTCAGTCAATTTTTGTTGAATATTGGACATGTTACTTTAAGGAACTGTACGGCCGATAGTTGTTTATTAATTCGAAACATGGCCAAATAGGTTTTCCGTTTCTTTGTGTGCAAGAAATTATATATAGATGGATATAAATTGCAATTAACTGTCTCGTATAAAACTTCGTCTTGTTTTTATAACAGATCCAAAACCATGCAAGATGATAATTAAATTTTGTATAATTGTTGTGACACTTAGTCTTTCCAGAAAACTTGAAAACCATCATGAAAGGCATTTTAGGTAGGTATGTATAGCATAGATAAGAATTGATCTCAAGTTTATTTTATATAAAACTTTATATTCATTTGTCTCAATTTCAGTACATCTAGTTTTCACCCTTTGCTATATTTATCACGATACAGAGAACAATTTATTACATATTCGATGCATATTTTTCCTATAAGGACATTAATGTAAGTCTTCAAAAATCAGTAGTTTTTGGTAGGATACTATTTTTTCGGGTCACACGACGTATCGCTGATTTAACATGCATCGAATACGAGTATTACTTTAAGTCTTCACATCAGGATATTTGGTATAGAAGGTTTCCGTGACTTAAAATATTAGGTATACGCTAATTATATTTTCAGGTTTGAAGACCAATCAGCGATACAAAACATTTCATCTGTTGAAGTATTAATTTATAGAAAAAAAAATTACATATAGTTCATATTTTAATCTAGGAAGTAAAAATGACAAATGATTGACGTTCAAAATGCCTCTAATTAAGATTTCGAATTTGATAGTATTATTCTGATGAGTAAGGAAGGTTAAAATTTTTGATATGAATATGGGAGCAAATGTATCAAGCTATATCATTAATATTATATATTAATACTAATGCATGGCCCTTTCCATATCAGCAGTTATCATCCATAGATTCCCTTACCAACCCGAGGCGTAAGCCGAGGCCTGATATGGGTCGAGGGATGATAACCGTGCTGATATGGAAAAGGCCATGTCTTAGTCTGTTTATTATATACTTCCAGTAGGCGTTATCATTATACCCGGGATGATATGGATATTTCAGAAAGAGGCGGTCTGATATGGCCATACTAGGCTGGGTGTATGATATGGACTGATAACTTCCGACTATATTACATATGCAAAACAGAACATATCTTTGCTAAGTATGTAATAATGTGGTTTATTACCTACTTAGCGAAGATATGTTCTGTTTTGCATATGTAATATAGGCGGAAGTAAACAGTCCATATCACATAACCAGTCTGATATGGCCATATGAGACCACCTCGTTCTGGAAATCCATATCAGATCGGTGATATGGCTATTTCAGCCCGGGTGCGATGACAGCTCCTAATTGGAAGTATTTAATAAACAGATTAAGACATGGCCTTTTCCATATCAGCACGTTTATCAGCCCTCGGCTGGCGCCTCGGGATGATAACCGTGCTGATATGGAAAAGGCCATGTATTAATCTCTATATAAAAATGGCTGTACATATTAATTGATATACGTGACCCTGTCGTTTTATAGTGAGAGTTTATGCCAAAATCCTTGCTAGCAGCTAAAACTGTTTAGCAAATTGAAAGAAAGAAAGGTCTATTGAAATTGATCAATAAGTACTGAATTCTAATGAATATAGGCTGGGCAATGACCAGTCACACTTGGATAAGTTCTACTTTCCACAGCTTTCCATTCATCATTCATCCATTTACCAGTAGGATAACAAAATACCGAAGTTACTGTGCATTTAGTTTCTACATATTCGTATATACTTATGTCTCTTCAGTGCAGATAAAACCAAAACATTTGGAAATCCAGAAACCAAAATATGATATCACGTTCGGTTTCCATTGGAGGCCTTTGCTTTCAATATAGACTGTTTATATGTTATAACTAATTTCCCTTTTCTTGACGGCGACGTTCCTCAAGCTCCATCATATAAGGGGTGTACATTTCTCAACTAGTACGATTCGCACGTGTTTGTTCTACTCTTGACGATTTTAATGAACGTAACCTTACTATCACAGCAAAACTTTTACAACAGGGTTATAGATTTAATTGTTGAATACCCTTTAGAAGTTTTAAAACAGATATGAATATATAATACCTTAATGTGGCGTTACTCGGAAACAGCTTATTACTTAGGGCATTTCTTACCCTTGTTTTTACGGTAATGCTGTTGCAAAATGCCAGAAACTGATTAAAAATCTAGAGAAGCTGGGACGTAACTTACATTCTTTACGTAATAGGGGATATTGACAAGATACTCTGCTTGTACCCGTTAAATTAGCTTTGAGATCCAGTGACCTGGACATTTTACACACATACTGGCCTCTCACTGATATTGCCGATGTCCACTGAAATATATGATGATTCTTGACCAAATCCTGCGTCAAGTTTTGAGTTCGATTTTTCTTCCGTAGTGCGACAGTGTCTTACCAGCAGACTAGGCTCCTTTAGCTAGCCGACAGAATAGCGGTGAACACCCCTTGACCCATCTTTCAAAATTACGTATTGCTATATTCTCTCCTTTCAAGATTGTGGTCATGGACTTATTAGTCTACCTGTATTTGGTTTTATTCGTATGTTTACTAAACTATAGGGAAACGGGACAGATAAAAGGGAAGGTTTGGGTACCCATAAACTGGTTTAACCCTACCGCTGGCTTTTGCTTGTGCAGGTACCAAGTCCGGCTGTCCCGAGTTCCTATCGTTGTTTACGGGTATCTTTTTGTGTTTTTTCTGTGTAGTTCCCTAGCATTTTGTGGCATGTAATTATAATCTTCAGCCATTGTAGATGTTTCCTGTTGTCCCTTTTATTCCATTTAAGCATTTGTGTTACTCATTTCTGTGGACTTTCATTTATGTAATCTTTGTTGCTTCTTTATTCTATTGTCGTTGTAAGCTAGTCGATGGTACGTTAGAGGTTTCTTCTGATTTCCTTTGACCAAGATGCACAGACAACCAGACAATACAACAACCATCACATAAGAGAAAGAATATGTGTTGGTTTTATATCGGAATCGGCATAATATTTTGATACATGCAAATCGAAAATTTCTGTCTAAGTTCACTTTAAAGGTTGATGAAAATAAACAAAAATCAAATTTTATATTCATATTCCATAAAAGACTGGGAAATATGTCACATACTTAAGTTGTTAAAATATAGATAAACAGTCCTCAGACATTCTGATTACTAATTTTCTCAACAGCAATTATTTTGATAAACAATGAAAGGATATTGAGTAAATGCCCATGAGACAAAGTCGTTACATATACATGGTAGATCAAAGCAAAGAAACAACGCTTTATTGTTGTTCTTCCTCTTGAAGTCACCATGAGGCCTTGATTATCATGTGTAATACCTTTTTGAAATGACCTTAATATTAACATTAATGGGTTTTTTTTCTTTCCTTTCAAGATTGTGGTCATGGTGTTAGTAGTCTACCTGTATTGGGTTTTATTCGTATGTTTATTATACTATAGGTAAACGGGACAGATAAAGGAGAGGTTTGCGTACCCATAAACCGGTTTAACCATACCGCTGGCTTTTGCTAGTGCCGGTACCAAGTCCGGCTGTCCCGAGTTTCTATCGTTGTCTACGTAGGTCTTTTGTCTTAATCGTGTTCTTCATGGGCAGTTAGTTCTATAGCAGATTGTGGCATGTAATTATAATTTTCAGCCATTGTAGGTGTTTCCTGTTATCCATTTTTACATCAGTTAATAGGATTTGTATTCTTTTGTGCATTTTTTTTCATTCCAATGCATTTCTTGAAAATATTGTATCGTTGATATTTGCTGTGTTCAGCTAGTAAAATGTGCGTGCTCAGAAGTGTACTTCTTTTATGTAAATGGTGCATGAGTTGATATATCAATTTAAATTATCCAAAAACGAGAACATTCCAAAAAGATAGGAGATTATGTTTTAATTAAATTCAACATGAACATGAATTATCCAAAATCAAATTCAACCGGAGCAACAATTAAAATCATACATCAAGAAATATGGCAATAAAAGTATGTCACGCACATTGAGACTTCATAAATGGCAGTTGTGGGTTTTCCCTGAAAGTAATTGAGAATTTGGGTGGCTTAAGATGGTATTTATTGTACAAATTGCAATATTTTTGTTTTTTCAGTTCCCAGCACTGGTGTTGTAAACTTCCATTATTATTTGACACAAGCTTTTGTAAACATACGATGAACAATTTCCAAAAATGATTAAACATGATTAACATGATCAAATAAGAAAAAATTAAATATTTCTTATTTGGCTGATAATGTATTTATTCATAAGATTCTATACACCAACACACCACCTTTTGTTTGTGCACGAAATGTGTTGCACTGTCAGTTATATCTGTTGGGCAATAAAATTATGTAATGATTGCTATAATTAGTGAATTAGGAGAATAACAGTTGCGACAAAACTACAAAACCATATAAAAATTTGAAATATGATCAACATATCTTATATTTCTCATAATATAAAAGTCAGAAGTTTTTGTTTATGGCCTATTCGGTTGTTCTTAAGCAGCAGACCTGTTACTGTGAGGAAATGTATTGCTGATTCAAATTCATTTTTTTAAATATTTCCCTTATCATGTCAACAAGTACACTTTTCTTTTTATCTTGGAGATAAATTACAATTTTATACAAAATGCAAAACTATATTTTCTATACAAACGTTAAAGAACTGAACCAATAAATGACAATTTTACATGTTATTCAGTGTCTCATTATTATTATTTTTACCAAACCGATAAAAGATCCTCAGAATTCATGTAGATGTTGTTAATAAGTTGTAATTTTGTACATGTTTTAACATGTACATAATTTCGGTACAATCTCGCAAAAAAAAACAACAAAAAAAACCAAAGTTTGATAATTAGCTAAAATAATAATGTCCAGCATATTAGACATCTGCTATTCCTCATTATATATAACAGTTAAAAGCGTCTGTATGTGGACTTGCCGGATTTAACTCGGTCACTAATTGTTGAAAATGGGATATTTTACTTATAATAACTGTATTGCTGATTTGTGGCTTTCACTCAAAACATGACCAGCCAGTTTCCGTTTCTTCAGGAATACGATTAGATTAATGTCTCCTTCTATATAAATTAAAGTAACCAGAGATGATTTTTATATAAATTTAAGTAATAAGACATGTAACTTTTTATGTATCAGAAAAAACACCATTTAAACAATAATTTGCAATGATAAACACTTTCCCTACCGGTGACAAATATTCTGGTCATGCTCTATGCGCTTGTATTTATGTCCACCTCCGCCTTCCATACATTTGGATGGGGGTAATAACAAAATGTCAAGGGTCAGAGTCCAAGAGGCAAGAAGACAAATCAGATGGAAATTCAAAAAAAAAACCCCGAAAAAAATGTGCCACTAACCTTAATCACTAAGTGCAATCCGGTAGTGAAAAACCTGGGTAAAATCATAAGAAAGCACTGGGGATGCATACAAAGAGATGAAAAATGCAAAGAAATTTTTACACAAGTGCCTATTGTAGCTTATAAAAGAAGTAAAAACTTAAAAGAACATCTTGCAAAAACAAGATGGTAGTTGGGAGACTTCTGATGAGGGACCCATGCTGAAGTTAATTAAAACTTCAAGCAAAAAATCCCGAAACACCATTAACAAAAACTTAATATCATAGGCAATCACAAGAGTTTTTAGAGTTAACGGTGTAAAGTCTTGAGTCAAAATACATGTGTTGGTTGAAAGAACAGATTTATTTATAAAAAAAATGTACACCGCAATGGTCCTGACTTAGTACACGCATTTCAAAAGAATTGGTCTATTAAACCGGCGCGCAAAACTTCCCCTTCCTTGCTGCAGTGTCTGATAGCAAGCTCGACAGAAAATGCTTTTGAAAGGTCGTACACAGTACTCGCCACAAATTATCATCATCTCAGTGTTAAATTAAAAAAGAATCATAGTTCGGACCGAAATTAGATTTTTTTTTTCAACAAGAGACTAATATTTTAATGATCGTATGAGACATTATTTTTGTGAAGCTTTGAATAATAAGGCGGTCACGAAGATAACTCATCTAATGAAAAAGTCTGTATAATTTGTGCTAGCTCTAGCATAAAGAATCAATAGTGAAACATACACATCGTAAGCAGGAGAAGTTGGAATATTACTGTCCATGTTCGGGAAATTAATAATTTAGCAATTAGAGTCGTCCTTTTTGTCGTAAATTTTAGTACTGAAATGACAATTCTCGACAATTCGAGATGTAAGTCCAAAAAATATGTAGATCAAGTGGTTTCTGTAGTTTTGCTTATCTCTAGAGGACATATTGATACGAGCCATTCAGCAAAAGATGCGTTATTAATGAAAAGTAAATCATCAATATATCCATAAGTGAGATTGTAGGATCTAGCATCCTTAATTTTATGATCCTTTTGGAGTCCCTGAAGAAATTCAGTCTCGTAGTGATATAGTCTGCAAGTACAGGAACACTAATCGTACACATTTGGTATACCAACTTGCTCTTTTGAGAAATAGCACCTCCAAATGTAACAAATATATTATCAATAAGAAAATCATACAGCACACATGTTTTTTTTTTAGCGTAACATAATTTTCTTTTTAAATTAGTTTTTGAATAATGCGGACACCTAATACAACATTTTTTTTTAATCGACCAAGGCTTCTTGAACGATACCTTTGATTCGAGATTTTAGTTTATCATTAGGAAAAATCAGAAGTTTTGAGAGAATCTATTTGAGAAAATGAACGGGATGTAAAATAAATCCCTCGAATCTCTAAGTATCCATAATGTCATTTCGGGCATGTTTCACAGTATGCTTGATGCCTGTCTTTTACTGCAGACCAAAGTTTAGTTAGTTCAATAGACAGTTCAGCAGCTAAACAAGATGAAGATTTAGGGATGTATCTTTCTTTCCTTGTATGGAATTTTGTTTAATTTTGCTATCAAATATAGGCATGGAAGTTCTTGATTTTTATTTTTAGTCTGAATACTCAAAGAAGATATAAATGACCTATGATTGGAAAGGATTTCATGTTTGCCAAATGAAACTATTGTATGTAACTCTACCTGGTAAAATGTGACTAATGAGTAGTTGTATGATGAGGCAGTCGTAATAATGTCCTTTACATACAAAAGCGATGTTATTAGAAGCTTTGTCTGCAGGTACAACAATATATATGTCATTTCACGATCTTCAAATACCGACTTAGGTCGATAGTTAACTCATCTGTGTATTTTTTATTTATTTCTTTTTTTATTTTACGACTCTGCACTCAAGATCGAAAGAATCCTTCCAAATCTGACAGACTTGAGTTGCGATTCTTGGTCCGTCTCTCTCTTAACCCATGCATAGGCGTTATTTTCAACGGCATCCATAACGATCTTGAAATTTAAAATTCCAATTAATATGCTGTTGGTCTTGGAATTTCGAACCATTGGAGACCACCTTCAATAGGAATTCGTTTTCAATGATCTTAAGATGACCGGTAATTACATGTCCGGAGCGACTGTAATAAAACGAGAGGCGGAACAGTCGCATTTGAGAAAATTCCCATTTGTCTACGTCCTGCAGTGCCATTTTGTAGTCAAACATTCTACCACTAGTTGCCTTGGTATAATATTGGTTTGGTTTTATCTTGAAATATAAAGGGATTTTAGTTCTCTTTGCGATTCAAAATATCGCTAATGTTAATAGCATCTATTCCTTAGTTGGTAAAGGGAATGCGAATAAATTTCCTGATATCGTTGTGAAGAGGTTCGGTCTTTACAGGTTTGAATAGACGGAAAGACGCTTGTTCACTTCTGGTTTGTCTTGGTCATATTGTCTGCGTTTGTGCTACATTTGAATTGCCGCTTTTGATTTTTATATTGACAATTTACCCCTTTTAAGTCTTCTTGCTTCAATGCATTTCATTTACTTGTAATATTGACGATATCGCGTAAAGCAGACCAATTAATTGCATATTCAAGGAAAATGAATCCCAAAGGAAAATTGACCCTTTTTAACAATCTTGTTAAATCAGAATATGCGGTACAAAACTTTATTGGTGACTAAAATATACAATAATTACATTTTCAAGTCTGGACAAAAATAATGATGTAACATTTATTTCCTATTAAAGTATTACATAAGAGGAAAATGATAAAATATTGTGAAAGATTTATTCTAGACAAAAATATTCATAAAGATCTGGCGTGGACCAACACATTTTTATCTGACAATGTTATTCGAATAAATAAGCTCGCAATGTTTGATCAAAATAAGAGCAAAATAAGCAATTGTATAATTACTATGACATTGTGATATCGTGATCATTGTTGTTCGTGTTGGTTGATACACGCTATCCCATGGTTTTCTTCGAAGGTTAGCTTCCGACTTCCGAGTTACGGTAAAATAATTAGCCTAACTTTGTGTTTTTTGTGTTTTAAGAATCTAGTAATAACCACATGCAAGGTAATGGATTTACTACGCGTTGTCTGGTTAACGTCTCTGTAAGCACATTGACGGGAAAATAAAAAAAAATTCACTACTAAGCTAAGTTGCGCACAACTTTTCATTTTATTATATAAAAGTAGTTAACCTACAGAAATATCTCCGCTTACCCTTCTATGAGATGCAGACAATCAAACAATACAAGCTAGTAGAAACAGGCTTGTTGTTTTTATTCTTGTGATGTGCTTAAAGGGGTTCCTTACTCTATTTCAAAATAAATATGATTTCAAATAAACATGATTTCTTGAAAATTAAATAAGAAGTAATTTAAGTGAAAAAATTGGTAGGTTGATAATTTTATTTTTGAGATAAAACTAAGAAGTGATTGAAAATTTGGCGGGAAACTGAACTACTTTGATTTTTCATACGATTAGCATTAGCAATGTTTGACCATGAATTATGTGATAGAATAAATAGAATTTGATGAATTTTTGACAGAATGCTTGTAAAGATGTATAAATTGAAATTATGGGAAGAAATTAGGGGATGTAAATGGGCAAAAAATTATGATGCCTTTTAATGGTTAAAACCCGAGGATTCCTAAAATCTGACTGAAATCTCAAAACATGAGGAGCAAACCTCCTTACATATTTAAGTCGGGGTTTTCTCCCAAAGTGCACTGTCAATGCTAAATGAAAATATACAGAACCTCAAATTTTGTATTCGTGTGACAAAACAAATTAATCTCGAGACATATCTCATATATTTCAGTTATACACTAATAAAAATATCACCCCTTTCGACATTTCTGATTACGGAATACCTATATATATATTTTTTTCACAACGATTCGGATAAGACATACCTTTTCGAAATAACCATACACCCAAGATAATAATTTAAAGAGTGATTTGACAAATGCCTGTTATTATTCCATGCATTTTACTCATTTCAATTTCATTTCATATTTGAAACAAGAGTTTGTCGTGTTTTAACGAACTTCAGTACTGAGATGTATACTTTTTCGTTATCACTATACATGAAATTTGGAAAAAGATGGGAAAATCAGTACCCATTTTAGCTTTGCCTAAACAAAATTTATAATTTTGAAAAATTTTAAGTAGTATATTTTCAACATTTAGATTTCCATTTTAGGTTCCCAACCTTAGTGCTTTAAAACAAGACCTGTCGCCCAATGGCAACCAGTTATATCCCGCTCAAAGAATACTGAATCAAAATGGAAAGTGCTAATTAAAGTGTGGTAGGACATAATATAGGTGTTAACACAGTACAAGTGTGGAAACAATAAAAGTATGGATACAATATATAATCGATATTGAATAAAATAGCATATCACAATATAATACATAAGTATGGATGTATAGAATCTAACAGTAGGGACGGAAAAGCGATTTTTAAGTTTGAATTTTATGAAGTAAAAATAATGTCATCTGAAATATATCTCTGCACCATTTTCAAAATACTTTACTTTCTGTAAATCGGTCAAGAAATACCCAAATGACGGTCTTTTTTCATTTTGGTAAAATAAAACTGTTTCCTGTTTTAAATGTCAAAAATATATTTATTATGAGTACTTTCATGAGTTTTGTGCCTCTAGTTTATTTGTATCTGTTGACAGCATTTTATCTGTGTGTTTTAACTAAAAAATGGCATTGTCTAAATATTCTAAAGTTGGCTAGTGGCAACTCTGTTAAATTAGGGTTCGCTTTGATCATCAACAGTTAGTCAACCTATCTAAATGTTAAAAGTTTTTATGAAGTTCGATAACTTTCTCAAATTCAATATCAATGAAATTTTCACTATATTCAGTTTGACTTCATTAATTATTGAATCCTGAGTTTATTGAAAAAAAAATAATTACATTTTTCTGGTGTCTCATATTGATTAGTTGGACTTACTTGATCAATATTTTTTTGCATCAGTTCTCAGCACCTATATGCAAAAACAGAAGATGATTATATTTAGTAGTTACTTACATCCATATCATGACCTATATTTTCTGCATCAATGAATTTAGCTACATGTTCAGGTCCATATAATCAAAATTTAAGAATTTAATTTTGTTGTAGATTTGTTGCATATACCCATAGTCTATGGATGTGCATTTAAGCTTGAAGAATTTTATTCAGGTTTCAAATTTGGTAAAAATGTCTACGGCTAATTATTTATGACATTTTTTGCATACTATCAAATATTTTAGTCATTGCTTGATACGACACATACACTTTTAAAAGCTAATGATTAAAAATTATAGAATGTTCCAATTTTGATACATTTCTTGAAATTCTCAAAGACAATCTATTTAGGGAATTTTGTTTTTGTTCCATATCTCAGAATGTACATGTCAATATTGGTACAAATGTAAGTGGATACATCAAATCTATAACAGAATTTTCATCATGTCATTGTTCATGTCATTGTAATTACTCCTACAACGTACTAGTTGGAATCCTTTCCTCCATACTAAATATCAGAAAAAAGTAGTAGCTTGCCAATCACCTCTAGCATTGCTGAAATATTTTAGAATTAGGTATTTTTTTTTAATTACACAATACTGAATAAGGAGAAATTGTATACATAAGCTAGCTCAATTCAAAGCAGGCGATCGAGACACAAGGTTTCGAGGAACCTTACTAAGTCTAAGAAACTTTATTTATAGTCGGATTTAGTACAGGCAAAACATAAGCTCTGTAGAGCTTTTAACCGACATTACAACAATACAATTAACAACATACATGACACATAGCACATACATAGCAACATATAGCACATATACATACAAAGCAACATACCCCGGTATAGCACATATACATACATAGGCTAAAGCATAAAAGGGGTGAACATGACAGAACAGGTAAAGCATTATAAAGCACTAAATTCATATAAAGCAAGAAATATCAAAGCATTTTAGCAGCACACAGGAGCAAGACATAAGTACACATTAAATATAAAAACATAAAACATTCATTGAGATCTACAGGAGCTACATCTGCAAGAACTGCCATTTCAGTTGTTAATCAGGCTTTTAAACTGATTAAGATTGGTCTGATGTCTGATATTGTCAGGCAGCTCATTCCAGAGTGTCGCCCCTGCATATCTCAATGAGTGCAGCACAAAGTTGGTGGTTCTTACCTGTGGGACATCTACAGTGTGCTGTTGGAGCATGGTTTACCTTTTAAATTTTAAGGTGCAATATTTTGGGATCCCAAGCGGTTTTATTACTCTAAAAAGGCTTTTTTTAAATTTGATAATTACGAACTTATTCTTGTGTACAGCTCTAAAGAAAAATGTGAATCCTGAATCCTGATATGTGAAACATATGAAGCTAACTGTAAGAAAAAAATCCGAGAGTATATATGTATGACACCTTCACATGTTAGTGAACACTCTAACTTCACGTCAAAATCTTATGAGGCTCTATACGAGTGGGTAATACCTGTTACATTATGACCACATCAGAGTCGAGAGGTTCTGTACGGTAAAGATAAGAGAAAAATGAACCGGTCACATTAGAAACCATGTATCAGCTACTCATAGGAATTAATGGTAGATTGGCAAAAATTGAGGACAAAATGTCAAGTATAGATAAACTCAATGGGTATCAACTGATGTAAATAAATTAAAAGTCAAAGTATCAAATATAGATGGCACTGTCAATCAACTTGAGGTTAAATGTAAAAATGTAGATTCGGAAATTATTTCTTTGAAAACAAACAACAGTAAAATGGACAGAGAATTTAGTTAGGTAAAAAAGAATTTACGTGAATTATCTGCAGATTTGCAAGGTACAAGCAATATCATGGACGAATACAAAGAAAGACAAGAAGCAAGCGTAAAAAGTGGGTAAAATTAAAACGTCAATAAGCAAGGTTGCAAATGATCTAGAGGACCAATCTATAGAACTAAGACAAGAAATAAAATCAGCCC